>CAJNDV010006169.1:9975-21037 GCA_905221635.1 Symbiodinium sp. CCMP2456 | reverse complement strand
AGGGTTTAGGGTTTAGGGATACATATAGTGCCTACTTCGGGGTCTAAAGTCCATCAAGGGTACCTACTTCGGGCTATGTGGAGTCTTGGGGATCTTCTCTCTGCTCTCTCTGCTGGGGCACTTAAGACTTTAAGAAGGGGCCTCAACAACTAGAATAGGGAATGGCGGGGTGCATTTCAGTGTAGCTACATTCCGGAGCCCCAGGGAAGAATATTGTTTAGGGTTTAGGGTGTTGGTTCTTCCGCTACTTGAAGTTTCGGCGTTACGTCGAAAAGTTGTTGAATACGGGATTGGAGGGGCTCCATGGTGTTCTGCACGGGTTTCAACCCGACCCCTGTACTCTGACTTCACAGACCCAAAACAATGCCCCACTGTAGTTCCTTCTCTTGTAATTAGGGGCGATTTGAAGGGGAGGTCGTTGGTAATTAGACCGACTTTAGCTTGTAGGGCTCATGGCTGGCAAGCTCGAGTCTAGGCAAAAGGGTGTCAACCTCACGTCGCTGCAAGAAACGCCAAAGGTTTGCAAAGCAGGGGTTTGGGAGAGCCGAGTGAGTCTGAGTCTAGCGTTGCTACGCCTCCTCGCCTGTCGTCATGTTTGAGTACTACAGTCTGTGTGGGCCATGACGATGGCGATGCTACCACAACCTCAGGCCACAGAAGCCTGAAGCCTCACCGCAAAACCCCGAACTCTACCCCCCCTCCCCCACCCCCCACACCATATCCGTGCAGCCCTGGCTGCGGAACCCTACCCCGGAATCCCAGCCACATATCCCCAACCTGGTGCAGCTCTAAACTGCGAAGTCAAACCGAAAGTAGACCTAAGGACCAAGCACCGAACGCCTCGGTTGAGGGCTTAGGGTTTCGGGTTTAGGGGCTAAGTCGACGGGCCAATTGAGTAGCCTCTAAACGCTAGCCTGACACCCCAGAGCCCTCAACCCCGAAGCCTAATGCCCCAAACTTATCAGTATCCCCTACATACTGCATCCGTGCCTTGAATGGAAGGCGTAAGAGTTTTAGGTTTTCGCTCTAGGTCCTGGTATAGTATATGTTATTCCATCAGGTTTTTCTGTTTCATTTCTGGAGCAAATATAGCACAGCATAAACTACGTGATCTACAGAACTATGGAAGCATACTTATAAGTCTCTTGCTGCATTGTTTCCTGATCATAAAATAGGTTGTATGAGCTCAGATTACATGAGATGAAACTCGAGTAGCGACTAGATTAGATTGGACGAGTTTAGACTCGGTTTTTTAGAGTAGGATCAGATTAGATTTCCATGCGCGGTCCCCTATACCTAGACCCTAAACCATATAGAGGTCCTTACAGTCCCAACTCCCTGCGTCCTGCATCCGTACGTAACCGTCGTAAACGAGGCGGTGACCAGCCTCTGGCACCGAAAACAAACACGATTGTGAAGGATCTGTAGGATTTCTCTCTAAGGATCAGTTTTAAAGGATATATGGGGTAGGTTCCATAAGTATCTTTATGGTTTAAAGTGTTTAGGGTTTACAGTTCTATAAGGCTTCTGTAAGGATCTATAGGATTCCTTCTAGGGCTCCACAAGGATCTGGAGGGTTCCTTTAAACGCTTTTTGCGCATGGAGAAGGTTCTTTTCAGGGCGTCGTTAACGGCTCCGTGAGGTTGCTGTCTGTCTGCTCTAAATCTTATGTAAGGGCTTTTATGTAGGCGGTTCCTTGCCGGGGGCTATCATAAAGATACATTCTTTTGGCTGTTCTTATCATTGTTATCATTATGGACTTTTGTCAATATGATTATCACTAGCATGATTATCATTCTTGTCATGGTTATTCTATAAAGACTTATGAGGTTCCTTGAGACTTTGTCTCTAGACCTTGGAGGGTTCTCTTGAAGGATCCCTATGACCAAGTGAAGGAACGCATGAAGGATTAAGGGTTTAGGGTCTAGAGGTTTAGGGCTTCGGGTCTAGAGGTTTAGGGCTTAGGGTCTAGAGGTTTAGGGTTTATGGGCTTATTTGTTCAGGGTTTGTGGTTTGGGGAGGGTGCTGTGGTCGACCCCGATCCCTAAACACTACCAGATTAGACTGCAACAAATGCATACCGCCAGGGCGTGCCGTACCGTTCTGTTCAAGGTTTCTTAGGTTTCGGATTTGGTTTACATTCGTTTTGATCCTAGACCCTAAACCCTCAACCTGTAAGCAGCTTTTACAGGCTTTGTTTGCAAGGGACAAGGTGTTTGCTTGGGATTTGAGGATTCGGTAGTATTTATATTTATGTATACTGTCGAGGACTAACTATTCAGCTATTGATAGGGTTCGGGCCGTTACAACGTGTAGCGTAATAAAAGGCTCTAACACGGAATCACGAGAAGTAGAGTCCTTAGTATAAGACCCCGCCCGAAAAAACAGGACCCATTCGGACGGCTAAGGTTTAGGGTTTAGGCTTTAGAGTCTGTAGAGGGTCGGGTGCAGATGATGCCGGCGAGATGCGTTGTTGCCGGCAAAAGTATACCTTGCAGCTAGAGGGCCATGGACCGTGTTCCAGAATTAGGGTTTAGGGTTTAGGAGTTCTCATGTGAGGCTTCCTCGTGTAGCGCTTCAGAGGATTCGTAAGTGTCGCGCAAGAGCAAAGTAGGGTGCGAGCACTGGACACAACATCACAACATCAAAGATCCCATGTATGGCGTCTCTTGTAAACTCTGGCAATGTTGGGAACCTCAACTCCCAAAGCTGTGCCTTCCCATGGTGAGTGAGCGGATTATGCTGCTGCTTCTGGCTTCGGGCTGAGGGCAATAGGGTTTCGAGACAACGACGACTGCGACCAAGACGACGACCACTGCCACTGCTGCTCTACTAGTTACTACGACAACGACGACGACTACTACTACTGCTATTCGTACTGCTACTTCTACTACTGCTTTGCAACAGCTTTAGGGCGTAGGGGAGGGTCTAGGTCAGGGTTTGCAGCAGGCTATTTCGGCACATCTTAGCCTTGCAGAGGAGCCAGTGGATAGATCTGTAAGCTTCGGTGACAGGGGATGCAAGGCATTCAGTTGAGGGTGGCGAAGTACAATACGTCATTTAGCCTCATGTAGTGGTCAATAGCGCTCAACATTGGTAAGTGACATATTGGACTGTCATCCTTACTAAGGTAGGTGTGTTCCAGCATCAGGAACCTATATTTCCTATGGTCTGTCTGGTTTGGGAGCTAACCAGAGGGCGAAGGAACATACACCCTCAGACTCTAAACCGGAAATCCTAAACCCTAAACCCTGAAACAGACCCTAAACCCCAAATCCTTAACTCGACAGTCAGAACCCAGCCCGCCACCTCACTCACCTGTCTTTACAGATACGTGCTCGTTGCCACGGTTTTTGTTGTCTTCCATTCTATAAGGGTTCTACACGGGTCGTTCTCTAAATTAGGGTCCCTGTTACGGCTCTTTCCTGTGACAATCCTTTTATAAGGGTGCCGTACTGTTTCGGGGACCGGGAAAGGGACCCCAATATAGAGAACTACCCATAGAGAGGGGAAAGAACAACTGCGACAAAACCGTGAGTCTGAGAGTTGTAAGTGGGTGTTGGATAGGCCGCTGTGGAACACTTCCTGAGAGTTTCGGGTTCAGGGATTTCTAACCCCTAGACCCTCAACGCTAAACCCTAAAGCCTCCAGTTAAGCCCTAAAAGCCTGCTCCTATTCTATGAAAGGCCCGTTCACATCGCCGCGAAGCGCTGCGAAGCGTAGCCAGCCCTCAGAGCACGCGAAGGCCACAATTTGCGCAGGGTTTTCAGGGCCAGACGGCGTCAGGGAAGAATAAGCACTCGATCCCGTGTCGCTACTTGAGGCTTCATGGGTAGTTGATTGTAAGCCCAAAATGAAGCCCTCACCCCTAAAGCCATAACCAACTTTTTCTCTGGTAGGATTTAAAGCATTCAAGGTTTGAGGACCCTCAAACACTAAACCCTAAACCCTAAAACCTGAACCCTGGATGCTAAACCCTAAAACCCGGAACCTGCTCGGATCAAACCTTTTACATCACGTCCTGGGCCTGTCGGGGATTAGGGGTTTCCGGTTTGGGGTTTGGGGGCTTAAGGCTTTAGGGTTTATAGGGGCTTAGGGGTTTAGGGGTTTAGGGTTTATAGGGGTTTAGGGGTGTAGGGTTTAAGGAGTACAACGTGTGAACCCTGCTCTAAACTGGAAGCCTCAGCTCAAAGCAAAAACCCAAAACCCATGAAACTCTACGCCCTACACATCCGAAGCCCTCCGCCCTACAACCCTAAGGCCCTATACACAATAAGCCCTCCACCCTACAACCCTAAACCCTAAACAATGAGCCCTCCACCCTACAATCTAAACTCTAAACAATAAGCCCTCTACCCTACAACCCTAAGCCCCAAAAAATAAGCCCTCCGCCCTTAAACCCTAAACCCTAAACAATGAGCCCTCTACCCTACAATCCTAAACCCTAAGCAATAGGCCCTCCGCCCTTAAACCCTAAACCCAAAACGTAGTGAACCCGGCTCACGCCGGTTTGAAACAAAACGGCGGATCGTCCCTAAACCCGAAACCCCCTAAACCCCCTAAACCCTAAACCTCCTAAACCCCCTAAACCCTAAACGGCGGATCCGGCGAGGATCTTCTGCAGATGGACAGGCCGACCCTCTCTGTCGAAGCCGAAAGCAGCCTCAGGCTCCGTGTCCCAAGGGTCCCTTAAAGGCTAGGGCTCCGTGTCCCAAGGGGTCGTGTAGCTGGGTTTAGCGTTTAGGGCTTAGGGTTTAGGGCTTAGGGTTTAAGGCTTAGGGTTTAGGGTTTAGGGCTTAGGGTTTATGGTAAAGGCTTCGTTTAAGTCTTCCTTTCAGTGTAATTTTCAGGGCTCTTATAGGGGTTCCTTTTTAAGGTGTCCTTCAAAGGGGGTTTTGGGGATCAGGGATTCCTCCAAGGGCTCCTGGAAGGGTTAAGGGGTCCTTAAAGAGTTGGTTCAAAGTAAAAGAAGTCAACCCTAAATAACACTAAACCCTAGACCCTGAACCCAAGCCCTAAACCATCAACCCTGAACCCTAAACCCTCAACCCTGAGCCCTAAGCCCTAAACCCTGAACTGAACGTCTTGCGGCCCTAGGGTCAGTCTCAACCCTGAGGACAATTAGAATTGGGTATAGGGGCCCTACAAATTAGAATAGGGTTTAGGGTTTAGGGTTTAGACAATTAGAATTGGGTATAGGGGCCCTACAAATCAGAATATAGTTTAGGGTTTAGGGTTGAGGGTTTAGGGTTTAGACAAGTAGAATTGGGTATAGGGGCCTTAAAAATTAGAATAAGGTTTTTCGCGGGTTCCTTGGTTTGTTTATAGTAGAATTTACACCAAAAAAACCTATTCTAATCATTAAGGCCCCTACATTAAACCCTTCTGTCATCCGCAAATAGAAGCCAGAACATGGCAAGGCTAGGATATAGGGCGTTAGGGTTTAGGGGCTTTACGATTTAGGGCTCATTATCCTCATGCAAAGCCAAGTATAGGGAGTCCCAGCACAAATCATCCTAAAGCCATGTTTCAGCATTCTGGCGTTCACTATAATTCCCCCGATCTTCCAATGCCCCTTAATCAAGGAATACATCTTTAAGTCACAGTAGGGATCCTGTTAATGAAATATATAATTGCAAGGTATATCTGCGGCCCCAAATATCTACCTTGTTGAGGAACTATGTCTGTATGTACATATATATATATATATATGTATTCATTTTTATAGACACCATAAATATATATATATATATATGTATTCATTTTTATAGACACCATAATTAATCAGGAATCCTAGAAGGGTAGGTCTTTGCGGCTACCGGGTTTTCTTGATTGAAGAAAATTGGAAGATCTGAACCCTAAACCCCAAACCCCTATTTCATGGCCGTGGCTCCGTGAGGCCGTACCAGAGCCAGGCTCCTTCGTCTTCTCGACTGTTGATAAGGCGTAGAGCTGAACCAAGGCGAAGAGGGTGGAGGTTAAGGATTCCGGATTTTTCGGGTTCGGGGCTTTGGCGTAAGGTTTAAGATTGAAGGTTCGATGGGTTTTGGGGTTTGGCTTTGGGCTTGGGTTGGAGGTTTGAGGTTCAGGGGCTTCGGACGGTTTGGGTTCTGGGCGTAAGGCTCAAGATTTAAGCTTCGGGTGCTCGGCAGGGTTCTGGAATCTACAGGGTTCAGGGTTTAGGGTTCAGGGTTCAAGGTGTAGGGTTTAGGGTTCAGGGTTTCGGGCTTTAGGGGTTTAGGGTTAAGTTGCAAAAGACTCTGCAGGTCTGTATCGCGGAATCTTCTGATTGGTTATGCTGGCAGGTCCCGTAGCTACAAGGTAGGGTGTAGGGTTTATAGGGTTTGGGTTTAGGGCTTAGGGGGTTAGGGTAGCACCTAGCTTAATCAAAGGCTTCAGGTACAGGATTTTGCAAGGTGTGTTTGGTCTTGCTGCGTAGGCTCCGCACGAGGCTTATGTACGAGCTGAGGCAGAAGTATCGGTCTCGGGCCCGACAGGGTATTCTGATGCTACGTAGCCTGACATCTGCTTTAAAAGCACTTGCTGGCTTCCTGCATCCCCAAACCCTACAAAATAGTGGGCTACGGTTGATGATATAAATCCTGGCATAATTCCCATCGTTTAGAGTCCTTGAGGTAATGCAGAACTTATACCATCAACAGTATGACCCCTTAATTAGAGGGTTATAAGTTATAACCCTTAAAACAGTAGGGTTTTTTTGGTTCCCAGGTTTGCCTGGAAAGCATTCCACCCCGTCCACACAGAGCTCGTTGAACTGATCCTGCGGAGGCTCTGTGGATTTAGGGATGTTAGGGCTTTGGAGTTTTAGGGCGACAGGGTAGGTTTAGAGGTTTAGGGAGGGCTTTGGAGTTTTAGGGCTACAGGGTAGGAGCCCTTAAAGCCTTAAAGGAGCCGTTATGGAACCCCGAAAGGAACTGTTGAAGGATTTTTGACGGCTTATAGAGGCTTCGGCGTTTAGACTTCCAAGGGTTAGAGCCGGGGTTAGACCTAAACCCTAAACCCTAAACCCTCAACCCTGAACCCTCAACCCTGAACCCTAAGCTGAAGAGGTCTGCAATGAGGGGCATGAGGAAGCCAGGAGGGCCTGAAAGAGGAGTTCCGCCGTTCAGGGTTTACCTGTGGCCAAAAAGACTCACCTATTTGAGGAGCTCTCTCTCTCTCTCTATATATATATATATTAATATACATATATATATATATACATATGTATGTATACATATCTATATAATATAGAAGCCATAGTAAGGAACCCAAAAAAAGCAGGTAGGGTTTAGGGTGCAGTACGGCCTGCGATGGACTTGGCATATGAGATTGAACCAGACAACACGGTGCATAGTGGGTTGCGAGCAATGTTCTGCGGGCTTCCATGTCGAAAAGGGCCGGGTCCACGTGCAATATGTACCCTTACAAAAGGAACCGAGCAAGGCCACACAAACAACGGAAGTTACGACACCAGAAACGAAACATGAAAAGCACCAACATAGAGGAAAGAAAGGGTCGCTCAAAACCTGAAGCCCTTAACCATTACAGAAGGTGCTCGGACCCAGAAACTAGGAATACGCCCTAAATCCTGAAGCCCAAATTAGACCCCAAACCCCAAACCACTGCACCGCTATGACCATAAACTCCTACACCTAACCCCTAAGTCCATAAACCGTGAACCCCAAATTGCCAAGCCCCGAACCCCCCCAAAAAAACCCTAAGCCCCTATAGTTCCCTTATAGAAACTGTCAAGGAACCCTGAAAAGCTGTAAAGGAACCCAGAAAAACCCAAGACCCTGAGACTCTAAAGCCCGTTTTCCCTAAACCCTATTGCCCGAAAACCGTAAACCCTAGGGTTTATAAGTTTAGGGTTTAGGGGTTTAGGGTTTAGGGGTTTAGGGGTTTAGGGGTTTAGGGTTTAGGGGTTTAGGGGTTTAGGGTTTAGGGTTAGAGTCCAAACCGTAACACCTAAGCCCCTAAGCCCTTAACTTGCAGAAGGTCTACCTGGACCCCCCGGCCATAAATACCCATGGTTAACGAGCATAAGGGCTCTATTGAAGGGTACTTGGTTGGTCCTGGTAAACCCTAAACCCCAAATCCTAAACCCTAAAATCCTAAAACCCTAAACCCTAAAACCCCTAAATCCATAAAAATTTGAAACCCTGAAAACCCTAAATCCTAAAACCCTAAAACCCATAAATCCAAAACAATTGAAACCCTGCAAAAACCCTAAATCCTGAAACCCTAAACCCTCAGAGCCCTAAATACAAAAAAACTGAAACTCTAAAACTTTACAGCCTAAAACCCCAAAACCTCAACCCTAAACTCTAAACCCTAAACCCTAAATTCTTAACCCTAAAACCCTAAACCCTAAACTCTAAATCCTAAACCCCTAAACCCTAAACTCTTAACCCCTAAACCCTAAACCCTAAATCCTAAATCCTAAACCCTAAAACCCTAAAACCTCAACTGTCCTCGGACAGCTCATTGGCCGCCGGCCCGGGACCTTCGGCGCAAAAGCGCGCGACGTCGTTCTCCTCCCGAGGGTTTAGGGTTTAGGGTTTCTAGGGGTTTGGGTTTAGGGTTTAGGGTTTAGGGTTTAGGGTTTAGAGTTTATGGAGACAAGCTTTTGGGGTTTTGGGGCTTTTAGGGTTTTAGGGCTTAAGGCTTTAGAGTTTTAGGAATTTGGGATTGGGGGTGCGTTTCGGGGCTGTTGGGTGTCATTTGGATTTAATTTGGGTTTGTGTTGGGGGGCTTTGTGATTTAAGGCTTGGGCTCTTGAAGGGTTCGCTTCGGCCTCTATATGCTATAAGGGCTCTGTAGTGGGCTTTTCGGTGAGCATTGTCGGCTTTAGGACGAATAGCGACCTCGAGGGTTTCAGGGTTCAGGGTTTCAGGTTTAGGTTGCACTTACAAGTGGAGTCTTACAGAGTAACAACGGACCTTCAGACGGTATCTTGAGGTCATTCTCTTTCAGAAGGTGCCCCCAAACCCGAAATCCTCGTTCAGGGTTTAGGGTTTAGGTGAGTTTGACAGTGAGTGCAGAGGATTAGTTACAGAAGACGCTCGGCTTCATCTTTCCGGGGAAGGGTTCTCTGAAGTCAGCCGCCGGGATGACCACAACGTTTTGCGTATAGTTTAATCCGTCAAGTTGGGACATTATAGGTTTAGGGTTTAGGGTTTGGGGTTTAGGGTTTAGGGTTTAGGGTTTAGATGCCCTTAAAGGTAAAATATAAGGGTACTGAGGTTTAGGGTTTAGGGTTCAGGAAGCCCGAAGCCTCCGCGACCCTCGAACCCTAAACCCAAGCTCTGCCCCATGCTCCTCACGCCAGCGGACAGTGTCCTGCGCCAGCAACGAAGAACGCACACTTACAAAGGGTCTGCATGGGGGCGCACATAATGGTGATACAACGGTTGGGGGAAGGCTTGGGCTTTATAGTGGCTTGGAAGGCATGTTGCCCATCATGAGTTTGTTCAGCCTTTACCCTTACTTAGAGGCCCAGGGGACTTAGTAAGTAGGTTATAGGTAGAGTTGTAAGTACCTTAAATGGAGTTACCCCAATTATAACCCTACTTATAACCGACTTACCAAGTCCCCTGGGCCTCCAAGTAACCCTACAAACCAAGGAAACCCATACCCTACAAGGGTAGTTCCCTTTTGGGTCCGAAATATAGTACGGCACCCTTATAAAAGGACCCTGAAAAGGTACCCTAATTTAGAACTACCCTACCAACGAAGGAAACCCATACTCATGCGTGACATGGCCTGAAACCCAGACCCTCGGCATGTACAGGGCTTATTGATCGTAAGCCCTACGAGAAAGCCCCACCCTGCCGCCTGAACCCTCGCGAGTCTTAAAGCCCCCCAAACCTATAAACCCTAAACCCTAAACCCTGAACCCCAACCCCTAGGAACCCCAAACCCTGAACCCAGAAACACCGAAAGCCCTGGCCTGGTATTGTTGCACCGCTGCAGCAACGTCCCATTTCCTGGCCTTGGCTCAGGAAGTCCCGCTCCATACGGGAGTTTCCGAAAATAAGGGGTGCCTTACTTTGGGGTCCTTATAATAAGGATCCTATTCTATATTTAGGGTGCTATATTAGGGTCCCTTATCTTCGCAAACCTCCATATACAGCCCTTACAGCTTCCCATTGAAGAACCTGGTTTAGGGGTTTAGGGGTTTAGGGTTTATAGGGTTTATGGGTTCAGGGGTTGCTTAGGGGTTTACGGGTTTATGGGTTTAGAGGTTTAGGGGTTTAGGGTTTAGGGTTTGGGGTTTGGGACCCTAAGTAAGGGAACTACCCAGATCGTGTCTAGGAGCTTTCCGCCAGGCTTGCATCTCTCACAGACTCAGGGGCTCAGGGTTTAGGGGTTTAGGGGTCTTAGGGTCGAGGGTCAACCCTAAACCCTAAACTAGGCATCTGCTGCTCCCATCGGAAGTGTCAGAATGCAGTTGCACTTGCTGCCCAGACTCGGAAAAGCCGTGAAGCCGCGTTGATCCCATAATAAAGCCCGAAAGCTTATCCCACAACCGTATTGCAGAACAACCCTCAAGTCTACAACCCAACATCCAAGAGAGAAACATCAAAATATCTTGAACGGCAAAACCTCAGACGGTTTTAGTAAAGGGCACGTGTTTCAAAGCCTTGACCTTTTATCAGAACCCGTGATACAGACTAGAAGTTGAGCTAGATTCTTCAACTTAGACGATTAGAAGTCCCATAAGTAAACCAGTGAAAAAGTAGACCCGAAGCAACTAGCACCCCCCCAACTCCTGAACCCTCACAAGGGGAATCAGGGTGCAAACCCTGAGCTAACCAGAAGGTCCTTACCAAAAGGGACAGCTACATGCCCCAGGTTTAGGGTTTAGTGCAATATTCAGAAGCCCACATAGAGATCGCACAAATAATCCCCCGATGAAGCCCTATATAATACCTCTAACCGTAACACCTCAAAACCCTAAATCTTAAATCCTGAACCCTACAAGCCCAAAGCCCTAAACACTAAGACCTCATAACTTCTAAGGCCTAAGCCCTAAACCCTAAAACCCTGCAAAACC
>CAJNDV010006158.1:51031-70752 GCA_905221635.1 Symbiodinium sp. CCMP2456 | reverse complement strand
CATGTTTTGATTTTTTGAAAAAATCCGATTTTTTTATTTTTTCAAAAAATCAAGACTTAAATCCTATTAATTCTCAAACCCCACATCCCAGAGCAATCCACCCTGAACGCTTGAACCCTAGTCAATCCTCAACCCTGAAGCCGAAACCCTAAACCGCTAAGCCCTGCAGCCAAAATTGGGTTCTTATGGCCGTGTGTGCCAAAGTCAGAGATGAGGGTGCAGGAGAATCGTTTCCAAAGACACCCCACTCTTGCTTCCCCAAGCCTTAAACCTTTCTGGGAATGTATAGGTCTTTCGTCTTTGCAGAGGGTTTAGGGTTTGGAGGAGTAGAGGTTCCAGAGCCAAGGTGGAGGCTTCTTACAGTTTTGCCTCTTGTAGCCCCAGGCCTAGTATACAAAAATGATTGCCTCCTACCTATAGTATCCATTGTGCAGTAGTTCCCTTTTTGTTGTCTAACTGTGTTTATGGTTAGGATCCTATAACACACACACATATATATATATATATGTTGGTTACCCAAAAAATGGAACTAGAATGGAGACTATAAGTACAGTCCTACATAGAAGATCGCGGCTTGGGCGAAGCGGCTCGGGGGTCTTGGAATTTCAGGAGTTGGAGTAAAGGGTTTAGGGTTTAGGGTTCAGGCTGTAGGGTTTAGGGGTTAGCTGCCGGGTCTAGTGTTGAGGCGATGAAGGGTTTCAGGGTCCGGAGCTGGATTTTAAGGGGCTTCGGCAGTCGCAGGTTCAGGTGCCACAGGGACTTGAGCAAAACAACATAAACTTGCCTACACCCCCGAACCCAAAAACCGTAGCCCCTAAACCCTAAACCCCTAACCCCTAAACCCTAAACCCCAAAACTTCTAAACCCCAAAACCCTGAACCCTAAACCCCAGAACCCCTAAATCCCTAAACCCCAAGTGAGTTTAGAGGCTCCACGGATTTAGTTGCTCAGGGTCCAGACTCCGGGGGTTGTTTTCAGGGTGTAAGCTCGATGGAGTCCCTGGGTTCGGAGTTTCGGGGCGTTCGGCAAGGAGTTGGGGTTTAATGTCGGGGCCTTAATAATTAGAATAGGGTTTTGGGGCCCATTATACTATAGTTACAAAAAGGACCCCCAAAAAATATTAGGCACCTACATAAGGGGCTTGAATGGTTTGGGGTTTAGGGTTTAGTGCGTAAGTTTAGGGTTCAGGGTCTGCTTTAGGACTTCCGGGTAAGGGGCCAACCCAATACGCCTGACTTCTGGGACGACTAGTTTTCAGTCTGATGGATACGGAAGACGTGGGCGAAGCTACTGCAAGTTGCCGAGGATCCTCATGTATTCTTTTTGAGGACTTCAGAGCCCTAAACCCTAAACCCTAAACCAAACTTTAGAGTTTCGTGAATGCTTCGAGGCATGGAAAATCTTCCCTGAAACCTCAACCCCAGATTTGTGGCTTCCCTTCCCCGGCCGAGAATCTGCAGAAAATGCTTGTCGGTCAGCTCAAGGAACGGCACCTGTGGAAGCAGGGCCACCAAACACGAACTTTGAAGATAACTGCAGTGTTACAAACGTGCTTGAAAGAGGAACAGAAGTCTAACACATGAATACAAGTATAATATAAGTACTTGTACATGTGCAGGTACGCACACCGGCAGAACAGTAAAGCTCTAAAGCAACACCCGAAGCAACGTAAGCAGAAAGCCCTGAACCCTAAGCCCAGAGATCATTGGAGCTGGGCCCTACTGCTATATAGGGTCTATACTCTATACTCGGGCAATGCCTTTGCTGATTCTTCCCCTTATTGGGGCACTTTCCGGTATATTGTCGTAGCAGTACATGCCTCTGTACTTGGAGCTCCGCTTGGAAAGTGATCAAACAGGAGAAAGCCTCACGGCCCCTACATGATTCAGTCTGACATCTACGATCGGGCTTTCCAGATCTGCAACAGACCTGTGTCACGGGTGTTATTCCCGGGCCTGGCAACGGCGATCCAGGCTAGCAAAGGAATACCCTGAGGCTCTAAATTCCCTTTAACGAGGCGTATCGACTGTACAGTATATAATAGGGATCCTGAATAGTGCCCCTTGCCCAGAACCAAAAGCCTATTCTGAAACTCCAATGGGAATCCTGAAAACAAAACAAGCAGTACATCACGAAGGTTCCCTAAACCCTAAACCCTAAACCACGAAGGTTTTCAACCCAAAGTTGAAACAAATGACACCCCAAGGGTTCCCTTTCAAGGAGTTCCGTTCACAATCCTATTCGGCATCTGCTGTCGCCTTCCAGGGACTCCTGTTGCGTGACTTTGGGTACATGGACCTGTTGGAACCACGTTAGGGTTTAGGGTTTAGGGCTTAGCTACACCTTCCCCGTTCAGCCCTGAATGACCAGTTGGACAAAGCCCCAAACGCTAACCCCGAAAAACCCGAGAAGCCTGCTTCAGGATATCTCCATAGAAGCCGTACGCCAGCTCGCGCCTGTCGAGCCCCAGAAGAGTTTGAGGTTCTGGGCTTAGGGCAAAGGGCTTTAGGGTTTAAGGTTTAGGCGGTTTAGGGCTTAGGGTCTAAGGGTTCCGGGTTGGGGGTTTCGAATGTCAGGGATTAAAGTTTAGGGTTTTTAGAGGTTTTAGGTTTTTGAAGCTCCGGTGCCAAGTTCTATGGACCCAAGCCTACTATAACCGACCCTATACTACGTAGAATAGGGTGTTGGGTTCGACGTCTACTGAAAAATGCACCCAGGGACCCGGAAGGGTATTCGTAATTGCAGCAAGTACTCAGGCTCCTGGTCTAAATGCTACTTGGGGTTTGGCCTCCATATGGTTGGTACCTACTTCGAACGATTTTCGGTGTCTTGTAGCGTTTGGGTGGAGTCGTTGGCTATCTTTTTGGCGCTCATTTCTACCCCGAAGTTGCTTTGGACTGGGGGCTGGAGGCAATCGATTTTGCAGTATCAGTCGGGCTTCAAGCTCTGAACCCTTAACCCTAAATTTCAGCTTTTGGGGTCTAGGGTCAGGGCGCCCTGACAGCAGCCCTAAGGCCATCCATAGGAGGAATAGAGCCACTCGTGATCTGACCCCGATGTTTCTCTTATGCAATTTACGACCTTAGAAATCCTAGTGGTAGTTGTGATAACCCTGATTCCTGGGTCCTGGTCTGTGCCAAACCTGCAACACTAGCTCTTCTTGCCCCCCAAAACTGATCCGAATAATGGCCTGCGCATTACCCCGTAATTATGTTGTATGGTATTAAAGCTAAGCGGAACCGAATCCCAATAGTAAGGACACTCGAACCTTATTGGCAACACTAATTCGTAACGCGCACAAGCAACAAATGAAATACCACACTCTTTGCTAGAGAAAACTTGGTCTTGGAGCGAAATACCAACTTTTTCGTAAGACTTTTGGATCGACAAAGCAACTTTTTCACAAGAACAGATGGTTTTGGACCGGAAAACCAACTTTTTCCTAAGAAACACAAACAAAAACGCATGTGTTGGTAAACTATACGGCCAAAGTCCGAAAAGACTGTTTTTGGCTTCCCTAGAAAAATTATAGTTTGAAAAAAATGGTTTTGGATCGGAAAACCATCTTTTTCATCGGAAAAGGATGGGTTTTCCGATCTGAAACCATCTTTTTTGTAGGAAATTTATGGTTTTGGACACACAAGCCTATTTTTGCTAGGATTTTTTTTTTCGAAAACCAAAAAATCAATCTTTTTGCACTTTGACCCCATAATTTCCCAAAAGACGTTTGCTGTGTTTGGTCTTCACTGGGAAAAACCTGGTTTTCAGATCCAAAACCATGTTTTTCCTTTGGTTTCCGGTCCAAAACAATTTTTCCTTGCGAAAACAAAAAAATATTTTCGGACTTTGGCCGTATAGCTTCCCGTTGTTCTTTGTGTTTTTTGATTTCCCTAGTGAAAGTTGTTTTTGATTGGAAGAGCACAATGTTGCCGTGGAGTGCTTTTCTGACGTCAAACCTGAACGAGTTGTCTCGCACATTATCTTGAAATGTGGGTTTGGTTTTGGTAGTGTTTGAGAGATACAGAATCCGGACCTGCTGCCGGAAAAGTTGGTTTGACACGGTATTTACCATACAAATCGAGGAACGGTAGTTCATGGGGGTTATCAACTTATGTATATATATATATATATAGTGATATCATGGAATGTGTATGTATATATATATATATGTACGTAAGTGCGCACGTAGTCTAGGCCTGTGTGTATGTATGTATGCGTATGTATGCATGCACGTATTTGTGCATGCATATGCATATGCGTGTGCGTATGCGTACGTGCACACATGTATGTGTATATAACATATATACTATAACTCTCTCTACATATAGATTGATAGATAGATAGATAGATAGATAGATAGATAGATATATATATATATATATACATACTATGTATATATGTGTATATGTGTATATGTATATATGTATACATTTGTATCATATATGTGTAGTAGATACGCAGATGTAGATAAATATGCATATGTATGTGTGCAGAAAATAAGGGCTACCTCCACTGAACTAAGTGCTTAGACCTTCTACTGCACCCACAACGCCGCCTCAGGTCCAGCGAAAGCGTCGAATCGGTGAGGATGGCTTTCGAGGTGTCTGATCCGCACGACCACACCTGGGCTCGGATTCTCTAAAGGTTCACGGTTTAGGGTTTAGGGTTTAGGCTTTAGGGTTTAGGAGGTTCTACAACGGGCTTCTGCACGGTTTTGTTCAACAGGTTCTCGTCATAGTAGCAAATGAAGAGGGTTCAGGGTTTTGGGGTTATAGGCTTTAACACCATCACTGTTCCTCGCGCATCATCAAAGGAGCCATCGGCCATGTCGACAGCTGTGGATCAACTCCCCTTCTTGTCGCGCCGCACTCTGCATGACAGGTCTTCCACAAGGTTTAGTTTGGCCGCGAGGGCCCCCTGGTATGTAGGATCCGAAAATGATAAGGGTTTAGACCCTATCCCCATCCGTCCTCGTGATCTCGTCACAGGGTTTTGCCCAAGCTTCTGCATCATCGTTTTCCTTCATGGATTGCGCTGATATCGTGTTGCAAGACTTTCCCCATCTCACCCAAATTGACTTCTGCTACAAGGATCACGGGTCTTCTTAAGCATCCGCCAAGCATGGATCATGGATCGAGATTTCGTTGAAGCGCCGCAAATTCAAATAACCCCTTCAAACGACGCAAGCACTAGACCTCCGGATAATTTAGGAATTATAAGCGGGTTTAGAGGCTTAGGGTTGGGAATCTGCGTGCCTTAAACCCTCAAAACCCGAAACACTCCAATCCCTGCTATCGCCGTGCCGCATAGTAGTAGTGCCGCTTGATCCGTCCAAACAGCTCCTCGAGAGGTGACGCTTTGGGTTCATAAGGGCTAAGGGGGTTAGGGGTTCAGGGCTTGCCCTGTGCCCTAACTGTACTAAACCCGAAACCCTAAACTCAAACCCTATAGGGCTTTAGGGTTACAGGGTTACTAAACCCTAAACTCGAACCCTATAGGGTTTTGTATAGGGTTTTAGTATTAGAGTTATAGGCTTGGGGTTTTGGAGCTCCCATAGAGTTGGTGTTATTTGTCTACGTAGCGGTTTTGAGGGATGTAGGCTTAAGGTTCAAAAGGGCGTAAGGGACTGAGCTGAAGTCCTTTGAGGGTTTAGAGTTTTAGGGTTTAGGTCTGTAGGGTTTAGGTTTTTGGGGTTTGTTTTTTCTGTTTGCTTGTTTCTAGCATTGGGCAGCACTTGGCCGTTCAGGGTGTTCGTAAGCTATCTGCAGGAATACTTCTAACCCAGGTACCACCTCGGCCACATTTAGGGGGCGTGTAACTCGGCTGTAAGGAACCGTCGTGCTTCGGTTGTGAGTACTCCGAACTTTCACACGCAGACTCCTAGCCCCTCAACCCTAAGCTCCAATGAAGGCATGGTAACGCAGGGGGCCTTAATAATTAGAATAGGGTTTCGGGGCCCATTATATTGTACATATAATAAGGAACCTCCCCAAAAATAGTGCTTGTTATTATTTAAGCCCCGACATTAGCTGTGTCAAGGTTGCACACTCTGCAAGAGCCTCGGGTTGATAGCACAGGCTTCCAGAATGTGCCGCAGGATGCACCTCCGTCGTACATCCTCCTTTTTGGGTACCCCACTTTGCTCACAGGATCCTGGCCGCAAAGAGCCCGCAAAATTAGGAACAGGTATTCCGGCATGCCGCAAAAGAAAAGCGACCTCCATAGGCCTTCTATAATCCGCGATGACAAGCGGGGCAGATGGTTCAGAAAGTTTCAGGCTTAGGGAATAGGACGTAGGATATAGGGTTTAGGGCTACGGATGTCGGCTTAGTTCACGAGGCTCTTAGGGTTTAAGTACATACAGGCTCATCCCCAAATCATGAGCGAACCTTTCATTGGGTGGCCGGTGTGTTCGACCTTGAGAAATCTTGCATGTCAGGCTACATGGTTCAAGCATCCCAGCAGCGTATCCGCACATCCACAAATCCCATTCACAATTCAGTCGATTCCTCACCCTAAACCCTAAACCCTAAACCCTAAACCCTGGACCCTAAACCCTAAACCCTAAACCCTAAACCCTAAACCGAAGCGCAACCTAAGCCCTGAACCAAAAGCCCGACTATTCGGAACCTACCACCGAAGGCCGAGGGTCTTTCGGAATGGCATGCTGATGTGCGGCAGCCTGCGCGTGAGCCGACCTAGACTCAAACCCTAAACTTAACCATAGGCCCCATAGTAGTTCCTTTCTGAGGCTCATATCTAGAACCCTATAAGGTAATCCCAAAAAGGAACTACTATGGGGCCTATGGGTAAACCATATCATCTCTGCAAGTTCCAAACCCACAAACCCTTGATGCCCTAAGCTAGGTTGGGTCCTTAAAGCATGAGAATATTTTTTCGTAAATAAGATCCTCTTAGGCCCAATAAGGGAAACGTAGAATGGCCCCAAGGCCTACCTAGTACAAACCCCATAAACCCTTCACCAGCCGGGGCTATCACACCGTATACTATAAGTCCAGGTACCTACATGGTAGGCTGCCGTCCTTGACTTCTGTCTAAACCCCTAAACCCTAAACCCTAAACCCCAAATTCACCCCTAAACCCTAAACCCTAAACCCCTAAACCCCAAACCCTAAACCCTAAACCCCAAACCCTAGACCCTAGACCCTAAACCCTAAGGACCTTGTCATTCAGGGAACCTGCGGTCCCCACCGCCTTACACCAGACTTCGGCCTAAGGCTCAGAACCGTTTAGGGTTTAGGGTTTAGGGTTTAGGGTTCAGGGTTTAGGGTTTAGGGTTTAGGGTTTTAGGGTTTAGGGTTGAGGGTTTAGGGTTGAGGGTCTGGCACTGCAAACTGACCCAACGCTAAGGACTCTCCGAACACTTCGGAACCTCTCAAGGACATACCTGCGACCCTCAGTGGCGACTTTGTGAACCCTCTATAAAATCCGGAGAACCCTTATGAAGCTCATTCCCTGCATCAGGTTTCTGGCGGGGATCCTACTGTTCAGGCACGGAAAAAGAGGAGTGGTTCTCAATCAGGGATCTGCAGTAGGCATGATCCTACATCCAGTGGCCAGAACCCTTCCAAACCCTGTGTCACAACTCTTATAGAACCCCCAAGCCTAAAAAGTAAAGCCCTTGCATATAGATCTTTTAAGACCTTTAGAACAACACTTATAAAACCCCCAAGCCTAAAAAGTCAACCCTGAAATGATTGAGAGAACTACCCAGGGGCTCCAAAGTAGTTCCTTTTTCGGAGTGTCTTCTTTTTTTGGTTAGGGACTCTAATATACTACCCAAAAAGGAACTACTTTGGAGCCCCTGGGAATTTGACCCTGATTGAGAGAACTGGAGGTTTCCAGAAATAGGGGACCCTAACATAGTACCCTAAATAGTAGGGTCCTTATTATAAGGACCCCCCAAAAGGTACTCCTAATTTTCGGAAACTCCCAACTACCCTTATAGCCAAGCCTGCAGGTTCGACACGCGAGCGTGGAAAAGCCGGGTGTGCGAATGATGGCGGTCCATGGCATGCGCCAGGTTGCTATAAAGCATACCTTGGGGGTTTAGGGTTTAGGGGTGTTGCTATACAGCATACCTCGAATCTAGGGTTAGGGTCTAGGGATTATAGGGTTTAGGGTTTAGGGGTTCGGGCTTCAGGGTTTGGGGCGTATAAAGCATACCTCGAATCTAGGGTTAGGGTCTATAGGAATTAGGGTTTAGGGTTTAAGCATACCTCGGATCTAGGGTTAGGGTCTATAGGAATTAGGGTTTAGGGTTTAGGGTTCGGGCTTCAGGGTTTGGGGCGTAAGCGTCTGAGATTTAGCGGTTTGTGGGCTTATAGGGCTTTGAGATGTTGGGGTCCGGGGATTAAGGTTTAGGATTCAGGAGTTTGAAAGCTCGGGAGTTGACGGCTGAAGGGGTCTAAGGGTTTGGGGTTCAGGGGTTCGAGGGTTCGGGGTTGAGGCTGTTTGGGTTCGCAAGTATTCAACCCAGAGTGTCTACGTCGAAGTGCAAGTACTGTAGATACCTTGGCCCTGAAAGTAGCTAGCATTTGGTACCTAGAAGACCGTTTTGGATGCCTTCAGGAATAAGCTGGGTTTCAAAAAGGTCTGAGGTATAGCTGTTCTTTTGGTTTAATGTCGGGGCCCGGAAGAGGGTTTGGAGTATAATATACTACAGTTTTCATAATGACACCCAAATAGTATAGGTAGTTACTAAGGCCCCTATATAATTTGGAGTTTAGAAGATGATTGGTGCTTCCTTGGGTACCCCGCAGGACAAGGTTTCACACGGCCTCAGCTTCATCAACCCTAAACCCTAAACCCCTAAACCCCTAAACCCTAAACCCTAAACCCTAAACCCCTAAACCCCTAAACCCCTAAACCCTAAACCCTAAACCCTAAATCCCTATGATCCTCACAAGGACTGAGACTTTAGTTGAGGAGCCCTCGGCTGCCTAACCAAAACATAAACAACTTATGTGGGGGGGAGGCTTCCGAAAAAAGGTGGACCCCTAAAATAGTACCCTAAATAAGAGGATCCTTACTATAAGGACCCCCAAAGTAAGGCACCCCCTAACTTTCGAAAACTCCCATGTACCGACTTGTTGGTATACAGACTTTTGGCCGCAGTACATGGAGCTGCTTACTTGGAGTCTTGGAAAGCGATTCTTCTAGTCGGGTTTACAGGTGCTTTATCTTGGAGCAGGTAGGAGATATACACATGTTGTTTTAAATATGTTTGCATGTATGAATGAGTGTATGTTACATATGTACGTACATCGTATGAGGAACCCTGTGGAAAACAAATGCTACTCTGTCTTCAGGTCCTTAGCTTCAACCGCAAACCCTACAACTCCTGGTCTTTACCCTAAGGGTCCAAGTAGTCCTTATGTGTGGTTTTAGGTACCCGTAAAGGCCCCAAAGTCCTTAAATGATGGGTACTTGGACCCTTAGGGTTACAGAGCTCCCAGCCGCGTTGCCGACCAAGATGACTCCCAACAGGCAGCTCACGGCCGCGACCAGCTCACAAAGCCTGGCAACTACTTGGAATGGGCTTACTATAGGGGCCTTAATAATTAGAATAGGGTTTTTTTGGGAGCAAACCTTCTAATATAGAGGCCTTAATAATTAGAATAGGGTTTTTGGGGCCCACTATACCAAAATTATAATGAGGCACCCCCAAAATAGTTTTGGTAATTATTAAGGCCCTATATTTGGGTTAAGGAGGGTTTGGGAGCTGTGGGGTTTGGGGGAGGGTGTGACTTGAGGTTTAGGGGTAGTGCGCATTTTGGTGAGAGTATAATTACACGATATTACACGAGATGCTTCTAAGGGCGTGCAGTGTAGAAGGCGTGCCATGGGAAAGACCAAAGTAGACTAATTCGGAGAAGTTTGCGGCCACGGCTCGAAACCTGAAACCCATGAGCCCTACAACCCCAAATTCTAAACCCCTAGACCCCTAAACAATGAACCCCGAGCTCAAGCATCCAATCCCCGTACAACTTCTGGCATCCTCACAACCAGGCCTTATTAAACCGAACTCTTGTAGAACCTTATGCAACCCTGACAACCCCTTATATGCAGTGACCTGAGAAGGGCCATATAGAAACCTCAAACCCTAAACCCTACAAAAGGCTTGTTGACCCAAACCCTACCCAAACCCCTAAACTTGTAGACCTCTTCTAAACCTTTACAGAACCCTCACCAAGCCCACGTAGAACCCTATTGAAGCCCTTCCAGTCGCTTGGTGCTTCGGAGGCGCGCAGTGTAGAAGGCGTGCCATTGGAAAGACCAAGGCTCCTTCTTGGCGAGACTGCGTGGAAACAGAAGACTCCAAGGCTTTGGGATTTAGGGTAGGTTGCTTAGGGGGGTTTAGCGTGTAGGGCATAGGGGGATATGTGGTGTGCTGTAAGCCCGTTTTGAAAGCAACATGGAGGCTTAGTGGGGGATTTTGGAGGAGTACACTTAGAATGCAAACCGCAAAGGGGTGATCATAAGACGATTTACCGCTTAAGTATTCATATATTGACTGGCTTAAGCTAGACGTCTTGTAAACCTATAACACCTTGAGACAGTATGATTCATGAGCTATAACTGATGTAGGAGCCCGATTAAGAAACCTTGGGTACTTATAGGAGCCTGTCCAGGTTCCCAACTTAATAACAAGAGTACGTACCCTTTTTCCTACTATTTGGTTTTCATAAGGGGACCCACAGAGAAAAATGTGCAAAAGGGTACTACCTGGGAACCGAGTCTTTATATGGAGCCAAATATTGTGGTGAGTGTTCCAGGACCAGCGGGTGCTCGGAAGTCTGTGAAACGTCAATGGATAATGTCTTGCTTCCCGGCAGCGGGAAGAGGTCAGGAGTTAAGAGTTTTCCATAGTATACCTGTTATAGGGGCCTGAATTAATTACCTGTACTGTTTTTGGGGGGCTCCTTATGATTTCACATACCCCAACACCCTCTTCTAAAAAGTAAGGCCCCGACATCATTTATAGACCAGGCTTACGTAATCTTCAAGGCTTTGGGATTGGCAATCAGGATTTGGGGATTATATAGCTTTCGGGGTGAGGGCTCCGCGTTGATGATAGGTTTAGGTTTTAGGGTTTTTTAGGACAGGGTTTATGGGACCCTAAACCCTAAACCCTAATAACAGAGAGTCGTCCCAAAACACAGAAACTCCAGCAAACACCTGAGCCTGGCTAGAGCCCACCAACTAAGCCAAGAATCGGTTTAGGGTTTAGGGTTAGAATCAAAACAACTCCCCCCATTCCACATGGATCCACAGGGATGTGCCTCATCTTCGCCCCTAGCTTTGCCAAACCCTGTGCCTCACGCCTGAACCCTACATCCTAAAGGCAAAAGCCTAAAGCACCCACATCCCAGATCCCACACGATGAACCTAAACCCTCGATCCTAAACTCCAAACTTTGAGCCCTAAACCATCTCCAGGGCCCCTATTTAGGGTTCAGGGTTTAGGGTGTTATTTAGGGGTTTCGGGTTTAAGGTTATCCCCTGCAGAAGCTAGTGTTTAGGCTGCAGCCTGAAGCACAACGCTATAGATGCCAAATCTTGAATCTTAACCCTAAGCCCCATAAAGCCTGAAACCTAGACCTTAGACCCTGAAGCCGGCCTGCTCTTTTCATCCTACATCCCGACTCATACAACCTAAACCCCTAAACCCTAAACCCTAAACCCCTAAACCCTAAACCCTAAACCCCAAAACCCCAAACCCCAAACAATTAAACCCTAAACCCTACACCCAAAACCCCAAAACCCCAAGCCCTAAACCGACCCTTGGAACCCTGAACCCGCTTCTCACAGCCAGGCTTCGGTGGTGGATGCCTGTTCGATGCTGAATCGGGTCCAACCTCGAAATGAGCTGAAAAACCTTCGCCTATAGGTATAGGGGTTTAGGGTTTAGGGTTTAGCGTTTAGGGTTTAGGGTTTAGGGTTATTCGGATCTACCCCCTGAAGCCTAGACCCATGGGGTATCTAGGGACCCTAAACCCCAAACCCTAAACCCTAGACCCATGGGGTATCTAGGGGCCCTAAACCCTAAACCCAAAATCCATGGGGTATCTAGGGACCCTAAACCCTAAACCCTAAACCCTAGACCCATGGGGTATCTAGGGACCCTAAACCCTAAACCCTAAACCCTAGACCCATGGGGTATCTAGGGACCCTAAACCCCAAACCCTAAACCCTAAACCCTAGACCCATGGGGTATCTAGGGCTTTTTTCATGCAGACCCGGCATCCACGAGGACAGGGCCAGGATATCAGCAGGCCCAGAGTTTCTGGCGTCGCCGGAACCGTTTGGTTTAGGGTTTAGGGTTGAGGGTTTCAGGTTTAGGGTTAGGGTTTAGGGTTTAGGGTTTAGGGTTTAGGGTTTGTGCCAAACTGAAGCAAAACAGGATGCAGGGCAGGGGCAGGGGCAGGGGCAGGGGCAGGGGCAGGGGCAGGGGCAGGGGCAGGGGCAGGGGCAGGGGCAGGGGCAGGGGCAGGGGCAGGGCAGGGCTGGGGGCAAGGCAGCGACGGGGAAAGACAGCAGGGCAGGGCAGTCGAGGGCAGGGGAAAAGCAAGCACAACGAAACAAAAACAACAAAACTTAAACAACTTCTAGAAACCTTAAACCCTTAACCCTACAACCCACAAAAGCCCTAAACCCCAAAGAGCTGACATCGCACAAATGCTGCCCGGGCTGCTGTCAGAGCCAGCTAAGCTGGCCATACCCACGGAAAGGCCCTGCAGGTAGGCCTCCCAAGGTGGATTGTCTTTTCTTGGAAGGTAAGTAGGGTTTAGGGTTTAGCGTATTTATTAGCGTTTAAGGTGGATTGAATTTTTTGGAAGGTTTAGGGTTTAGAGTATTAATTAGGGTTTAAGGTGGATTGTCTTTTCTGGAAAGTTTAGGGTTTAGGGTTTAATTCGGATTTAAGGTGGATTGTGTTTTTTGGAAGGTTTGAGGTTTAGGGTTTCATCTGGGTTTTAGGTGGAGTGTGTTTTTTTGGAAGGTTTAGGGCTTAACCCTAAACACTAAACCCTAAACCCTAGGGGTTTAGGTTTTGGGGCATTGTAAATTTGAAGGGAAACGCCCTCGGCCCTCAACCCTCAACCCTACGACCCTGAGACCCAAACCCTAAATCGTAAAGGGCTAGGGTTTAGGGTTTAGGGTTTAGGGTTTAGGGGGTTTGTGAAGTTGCTGTGGGTATACACAGTGGTGCGTAGTGCTCTGTTCACCACCTACAAAACCTACCGAGACGTGTGCACCTGTTGGACCTGTCCAGTACTTGATGAAGCCTTCCAAAAACCTTACTACTAAACCCTAAAGCCTAAACCCTAAACCCTAAATCCTAAATCCCTAAACCCTAAACCCTAAATCCCTGTAATCCCTAAATCCCTAAACCCTAAATCCCTATAAAAGCCCTTTCTAGGCCGGATGGGCCCAAAAACCCTATTCTAATTATTAAGGCCCCTACATTACTTGGGTGCTTTTGACTTTTTTGGCGACGGTTGTGAGCAGGACAACTACAAGGCTTACTCGGAAATAGCGGCTGCTACATGGTGCTTCTGAGCTTTTTGCGACAGTTGTGATCCACGGGTTGCTAGGACATAAAGAGTTGCTATAATGCTATAATGATTTCTAAAGAATTTCCAGTAAGGGTTAGTGAAAGGGTCACTATGCGGCTTTCTACAGGGTCTATTTTTTTTGGCTCGCTAGGTTCCTGGCCGCGAATAGTTCCATGTTTGAAACGATCGCCAACCATACATCCTGAGCCCTGAAACCTAAGTCTTAAATACTGACAGGCGGATTTAGGTTCTTGAGGGTTGTTTTAAGCACTTCAGAGACCTCAGCTTCGTACCAAGGAAACCATCCATTTTCCCCCCACCCCCTCAAAAGAAAACATAGTTCTTGCATTCTAAGCCCCTCGCTGTGAGCATGTCGGGGCAAAGATGTTGCGTGTCGAGCTCTGCAGTGCAATCCACGAGCAATCCAACCTCGCATGTCGCTCTTTCCCCACGGTCACAGCTTGAAGACTTGAACCCTAAACACTAAACCCTAAAAGGACGGGAAGTTGAGTGAGGCGCCATGGACCGTTCAATGGTCCATGGGGCCTCCGCAATTCGAATAGGGTTCCATTTCATGCGTATTTTAGTTTAGGGGTCAGGTTTAGGGTTTAGGGCTCAGGGTTTGGGGGCTTAGGGTTTAGGGTTTAGCATACAGGGACGGCACGGAGACAGTAGTTCTGACTATTCCGACCAGTAACAAAACCATAAGTCCGCAAATCCAAACGCCATCAAGTCCCTATATACCCTGGCCCGGTTTAGGATTTAATAGGCTTTCGGCTCCGCAGCTCGATTCTCAAGCCTTATAGGAACTCTTATAGATACGGGGCTTGGGAGCTTCGTACAAACCTTAAACCTTACCCCTAAACCGTGAGCCCTGAGCGCAGGGCACAAACCCTCAGCCTCAAACTCTGAGCTCCAAACGAGGCCGGGGTCACCAAATGCAGGCTACGTCCCTAAACCCTACACCCTGAATCCTACCTATAGCCTCTATTGTCGTTCCTTTTTTGGGCTCCCTTTTAGGATCCTAAATAAATATATATATATATATATATGTGGTTAAGCCACGAAAAGGAATTACAATGGAGACTATGGGTAAACCCTAAACCCTGGACCCTAAACCCTAAACCCTGAAACCCTAAACCCATACCAAACGAGGCCAGGGTACCCAAATGCAGGCTAAGTAGTGGCCCATGAGGATAAATCCTCCGATGTTGGCGGCCGTTCCAAAGAACTGTGCTTCTTCGTCGGCTACCTGACGTAAAGCTCGGGTTGGTAAGATGGGGGTTTAGGATTTAGGGTCTAGGATCTGGGGTAATTTAGGGTATAGGATGAGGGTTTAGGGTTTAGGGTCTAGGATTTAAGACAATTCAGGGCATAGGCTGAGGGTTTAGGGTTTATAGGGTCTAAGACTTAAGGCAATTCGGGGTGTAGGATGAGGGTTTAGGGTTTAGGGTCTTGGATTTAGGGCCTTAGTCTTGGGGTTTCAGATTTGGGCTCTCGGGTGTTTCAAGGATTTGACAGCCAATGCTAAGTCTAAGGGCCTAAGGACCCAATACTGTTGGAACTGCTTCGGCCCCTACGTCTCAAATCCCTAATTTCCAAGATCCTTCATATTGAATCTGAGCCTTCAACCTTAAGCCACTAAACCGTCAACTGCCTGTTAATTAAATCTGTGAAACCCCAAAAAGTGGTGCCTGCCCAGAAAGCCTTATTAGGGTCCACGTACCTATGTAGTGTTCCCGGGGCTCCTATATACGTAAGTCTAGGGGCAATGTATATACTCCTAAACCCTAAACCCTAAACCCTTCTAAACCCTAACTTTACTGGAAACCCCTCAGTGGGATTGGGATGGGGACACCTAGAGGCGTGCATCGATCCTGAGAGCTTATCAGCGAGGACCTTGAACTCGTAGCGAGCGATCAATCCGCGACTCACAGATTTCACAGCACAGGGATCTCCTAAACTCATACAAGCCTGAAGGGTCCATGTACCCAAATAGTATATACTTCGGCCTTAAAGTATAGGTACTTTGAACTCAATGTATAAACTATATGAGTACATGGACCCTCAGGGAAGAGTGTACTTGAGGACCATTGGACTTACAAGGTTTAGAGTTTAGGGTTTAGGAACTTTTGGAAACTGAGTGCTGGACTAAACTGCGATATCCACGCAAGGCGTCTGGTTGAAACCAGATGAATCAATGAAGCTCGCTTCATGAATAAGTGCAACAAACACGAAACAAGAATCAACTCACCCATCTGCCACTCAGCGCCCTGAATGTCCTGGAGCCTTAACTGTCTACACCTCTACGTCCCAGAAAGCAGGCACACATCTCTAAATTCGACCTTCTACGTACGAAAGCCGAAACTTAGGATGAGCTGGAGTCGTTACTGGAAATCTTGACGGAGATCTGCGTATTGCCAAACCCGAACACTTGAAACATTGAAGCCATGAACCTTGCAGATCCATGGCTTAGGGTCCAGGGTTTGAACTCGCAGGAAGCGAACAGCTATCGCACAGCGCTGGCACGCCCAAACTCTAAACCCCAACCCTAACCCACAAACTCAAAAGCCAAACTCCAATCTATTATCGCCTCCACTGTAGTTCTTGGATCCTGCAACAGAAAAATGATTAGCACAAAAGGAAATGCTATGGAGACTATAGGCATAACAAGTGCCGATTGCTGAGGCCGGTGCTCGCAGCAACCGGGTGACCCGAAACACCTCCACCAAACACGCTGAAGAGAATCCATTGCTTGGGGTACAGGTTTATGTTTATATGGCCTAGGGTTCGTTTTGAGTGCAACAGCCTTTCACACATCCCTGCGCGTCTTGCCTAGACTTTACATAGGGCTTGGGGTTTAGGCTTCCGGACAGTCCCAGGTATTTGCGGCGGAAGGTCCTTTCTCTCCTAACAAAAACCCTCGGATCTGCGTGTCAAGGATCCCAGAAGTAGCAGGACCATTGAGGGAATTAGGGCTGCAGGCTAAAGTGTCGGGCTTCCTGGGGTTTACATTCTAGGGTCTCTAAGAAGTAAGGCAGAGAGTGCACCGTTTGGGGCTGAGGGTGCAAGATTTAGGGTGTATATGGGGTCTTACCCTAAACCCGCAACCCTTCATATGAACCCGAATCTAGAAACTACGAAGACCCTGCAAAAGATCAGGATATGTTAGCTACGTCGAAGGCTAGGGTTTATAGGGCTTATACGGCTTAGGGATAAGGTTTCGGGTTTAGGGTCTAGGGCCTAGGTTTTACGCTTCAGGTTTAAGGGTTTGGAGCTTAAGGGTCAGACAATGCCCCTGCACGATCAACTTCGGGATCGCAAAGCACAGCAAGCTCACGACCGTGCACTAGAACGGTCAAATTCCGCACATGATCTTCACTCACTGGGACACCACGGCTCAGGGTTTAGGGTTTAGGGTTTATAGGGTTTAGGGTTTAGGGTTTAGGATTACAGAATTACTCCTTGAGTGTCAGCCAGATTCCGCCCCGCTTGTATGAACAGCGTATATTATATAGTCAGTCAGACGGACGGTGTCGAGCTCCTTGCGACAACACGGTAAACCAACAAATGGCCTCCAGCATCTCCCAACCGTCTCAGCAAACAACCACAGCAGTGGAATTTGCATACCGCCGCTTCTCTCTGCGAGAGGAGCTGGGTAGCACTGGAACGTCGATGCCTAGATCTTTCGGCATAATTACTCCCAAGCTGCGCTCCCAAATACCTTCAGGTGTTCGCGATCGATGGGCCGCCCCACACTCCGCAGCACAAAGGCTTCGTGAGTCGTGAGGCTACCACGACTGGGAGGGCCGGTTGCACATCCACTCCCGCAATAAACAAACGGCCTGATGACACACCCGCTCAGCCCGCTCTGACAGCAAAGTCTCCTGGCCGGTCAATAATTGCAGTGCAAAGTAGGCACTGCTTGCATGTATATTCGGAATCTTGGAGATATGCTTGCAGCACTATGCCGCAACCGGTCAAACCAGTTCAAGAGAGCGATGTTTATGATTGCCTGGCCGAGCCTTGCATGACCCACAGATAGTGGCGATAGTGGCCGTGGGTCCTATTGCCAGCACAGGCAACTACGAACACGGCTGCATACAAGTATAAGCAAGGCGTAACTGCGTAACTAAAGCTTCTTTTACTGACACTCCCAGCGTAGGTCCATATAACATCTGTTGACCCTATCTTCAAGTCCCCCGAAAGCCTCAAGGTGCAGCTTTAGGCAAGGAATCACCCCCAAGCACGCCATTCAAACTGCAGAAATGACAAGTACACGGTACAAGGCTGGGATGGACGGGGGCTGTATTCACCCATGGTGTGCCGATATTAAACAAAACCCCTCAAGCTCCGAACCCCGAAACCCTCATCCCTACCAAAACCTTAATGAAACAGCTATACCCCCGAGCCCATCAAACCCTGAACCCCTGGAAACCCTTGAAGTGGGGCCTTGGGCAGCTTCAAGATCTTCGCGATCTTCCGCGTCTTGCCGTGCTCCTGCGTTTTGGGCTTTTCGATTTTCTTCTGATGGTCCTTTAGAGGCATGGGTGGTGTTAGGGTTTTTGGGGCGTGTGTATTTGAAGGTTTGTTGGTGTTCAGGGTGTGGGCTGGGTTATTCTAAGGTGCGTTGGTCTTGAAGAACATCCTTGAACCCCAAGCCCTAAACCCCTACGTAGCCCTAAACCTTCGGTCCTGAAGAACATCGTCCCAAGGGAAGTTGATCAAGAAGTCCGGCACGAGCCAGGTCTTCGCCTCATCTCATAGCTTTTCACGCCCTGAAGTTTGTGGAATTTCGCAAGGTTTCGCTAAAGTTGTATTCCGGCTTTAAAGTTTTGGGTGTTGCGTCGCGATCCTCGGAACGAACCCTGCAGCGATTGTGCAACATGTTTTGGAAGATTGCTAAACCCCAAACCTGGTTCAGCTATCCTGGTCAAGGCAAGGCCCTCCGTGCCCGAAGATTATATGGTAAGGGGCCTTAGCACCTTTGCTATCCCTAAACCCCAATCATCCTGTGACTCCCCAAAGTCCGAACTCACAAGTACACCACTGCCTGTAAGCCTTTAACCGAAGACTCGAGTCCCTGATCTCCAACATCTAACCACAGCTAGACGCCTTAAACCCACCAGAGAACGTTAAATTACTAAGCCCTAAACCCCAAACCCTAAACCCTAGGCCCTAAACCCAAACCCCTAAACCCGAAACCCCCAAACCCTAAACCCTAGCCCCTAAAGGCCCTAAACCCCAAACCCGACGACAAACCCAAACAGTCGCAAGCATCCCAGCAAGGAAAGGCAGCCACCATGCCGGGAGTTCAGCTTCGGATTTAAGGGCTTTAGGGTTTAGGGGTTTTGGAGTTTAGGGTTTAGGAATTTAAGGTTTACGATTCAAGAGCTTTCGGTTGTAGCACTAGCAAGTAGGCCGAAGGGTAAGAGTGCCAATATATAGACGTTTAGGGTTAAGGCTTCGTCTTTTCGGGGTTTGAGGTTATATGGGAGAGCTTCCTGCCCGAAATCTTATTCGCCCAATCGGTTCTTTTCAGGACTTAACTTACGGTCTCCATTTTTCTGGCATTTTCCCGTACATCCTCTCAGGTATAACAGCAGACCGACCTTGTAAGCGCTAGATATTCCGCTGGGTTCTTATGTTATCTTAGTAGGGTTTAAGGTTAGGGGTTTAGGGGCTCATGCAGGATGTACTGCGACACTGCGGGCGAGCACTCGGACGCAGCACATACCATGGTGGGAATGCTAACTTCAGCGGAGAGGAAAGAAAATTTGCCTGTGAAGCTATCTCGAAGCTCCGCGTTTAACTGAATAAGTCTTGCTCCATGTCTCAAGTGGATTGACCTAGTTCACGCAAGAATATTGCACCGTCCCACAGCTCCCTTTTTGTTCTGGAAGAGACGCTGCCGATCGTCCTTACTCTCACTGGAGCCGGCGTCCTCACGGGCGGGTCTTGTGATGCGTACGCTGCCCTGAAGCACTCCGAGCGCCGGACTCCCTGCGGTGGGTCTCCGCATCCACTGCAGTAGGAGATGTTCGGAGCCCAGCTTGCTGAGAAGACGTCTGATCGGGCGAGGACGGTTGAAACGCAAACCACGAGTTGCACGACTAGGGCCCCTGCACGTCCATCTGGAGTA
>CAJNDV010006158.1:13751-32609 GCA_905221635.1 Symbiodinium sp. CCMP2456 | reverse complement strand
ATATATATATATATATATTATAAGGTTCCGAATGCTGGCCTGGCCTTGGTGATTAGAGTAGGGTTCTGTTGTATATTCTTGTGTAGTTCTACAGGGACTATAAGGGGACCCTATTTTTGCTAATTGTTCAAGCTGGCCTGGGGAATGCTGTGGTGAGTGTTGTGCTGCAGCGGCGCAAGTCATGGCCCTAAACCCTAAACATGCAGCATGGATGAGCCCCCAACTCGTACCGGGTTTGGGGCTCTGGGCGTGCCTACACCGTGCAGTGTCTTTATTACCGTAGGGGCCTAATTGATTACCTATACTATTTTGGGGGTTCCTTATTGTAATTATAATATAATATGCCCCAAGGCCTATTCTACTTGTTAAGGCCCCTATTATCATTACGCCTCACACCCCACAAACGTTTCACAAATGGCCGGGATCCGGACCATATGCTTCGTGCCTGACCCATTGGCCTGCGGCTGCGACATGGCTGCAGGATACTACGCACTTGTAAGATTGGTTCCTCACTCCTTTTTTGGGGTGGGGTTTGAGGGTGTGGCTGTTAATATAGGAGCCTTAATATTTAGAATAGGGTTTGGGGGTACATTCTACTATGATTTTCAGAAAGAAACCACCCAAAATAGTATAGGTAATTCTTTAGGCCCCTATTATAGTATACCCTAAACCCTAAACCCTAAGCCCTAAACCCAAACCCTCTTCAAACCCCGGAAGCCAAAAAGCAGACAAATCCAACAACCACGAACCACATTGCTGCATAGAGGCGCAAAGCCCTAAACCCTAACCCCTAAATCCCAAACCTAAACCCTAAACCCCTAAACCCCTAAACCCCTAAACCCCTAAACCCCTAAACCCCAAACCCTCAACCCTAAACCCTAAGAGCCGATACCCTAAACCGTAAGAGCCGATACCCTAAACCCCTAACCCCTAAATCCTAGCCAGTAAGCCCAAGTTTGAAGATGGCACTGTTGGTGCTTCAGAGATCTCGCGGGTAGCACGGGGCCCGGGGCCTTAATAAATAGAATGGAGTCTTCGGATACATTACATTGTAATAGTTTTGAGAAGAAGAATAGAAGGTCTCACCACGGCGCTGCACTATCCAACCATCCACTTCAAACATTCATAAAACGCTTGCTAAACCCTGATAGTTGCATGTTTGGCTTCTTGGGGGCAGGAAGCTTGAGCTTCAGCAAGTTCAGGGTTTAGGGTCTAGGCTTTAGGGCTTGGGGTTTAGGGTTTAGAGCTTAGTGTTTAGGTTTAGGGCTTGGGGTTTTAAGGTTTAGGGTTGGTTCGGGACCGCAATTCCCAAACCCCATGAACTTCAGCGCCCCAGGCTCGCGGCCCTGTTCTGCCGCGTGGCCGTAGTGTGAGCCTGAACCATTACTACCATCCCATAGATTTCCCGAATGTAAGGTTTACTGTAGGGTTTAGGGTGGTATGGGCTTTAGGGTCTAGGGCTCAGACCGAACAGTTTGAATCCAGCCAGCTCGGTTTAGGGTTTAAGGTTTAGGGTTTAGGATTTAGGGCTTAGGGTTCGAGGTCGCGCCAAGGGAGGGTAATGCAATAATATGCTCGGCCGATTCAACCAGAACGACACAAGTGAATATCACTAGTGATCCTAGGACTTGAAATAGCGGCCTCAAAGATAATGACAATAATATAGACAGAAGAGGACATCACTTTGCAGGGCCCTAGGTTTCTATAATAAGGGCTCTATATTATCATACTTGCGTTAAAGTTTAGGGGCCTCACTTGGGGCTTAGGGCTCACTGCCTTGGATTCTGTTCAGGGATGCTCATGAGCGCAATGGCAGAAAGCAACAGCCCCTACCCAAAACCCTATACCCCAAACCCCAAAGCCCTAGAGCCCCAAACTTCTTCTCAAAGAGGCGCTCGACCCAAGAAGTCACAACAGAAATATTCGGGCTTTTGTTTTTGTTTAAGGGCCTTTTTCGTCACTTGCGCTTCGAAGCCCATATTTAGGCTTTAGGGTTTTGGGTTTATTGGGGTTTAGGGAGGCTTTACCGCAAGGTTTCACCGTACCGCCAAAATATACTTCTTTGCGGGGTCTGAACTAGTGTGAGCTGTATACGAACGCTACAAAAATGTAGGCTATAGGTCCCTCCACGCAGCATCTACTAGCATTCAGTGTCTATAAGCACTCAAACCATTCAAACCTACCCTTGCGCGCCTTGCGATGGCGGTGGCCTTAGCCCAAAACTGCGTCAGTCAGCATGCGGCGAGGTGGAGCTTAAGTTTGAAATCTTGCCGATTGATGAAGCACCAAGCTTAAATAATCATCACTACCACTCTGCCCCCCTAGAGTTTGTGATGAAGCACTGAAGAACGATCTCTGTGACAGCTGAGGTTTTGCGTATGATGGATGTTTGCAGCGCCTGGTCCTAGTCTGACAGGGCTGCTTAAGCCGTTCCAGCTTTTGCATGCAACAAACGAGCACAATCTACTACAGGAAACCACCTACATACTATACTATATTATACGATACGGTACGATACGATACAATACCAGACTATACCATACTATACTATGCTAACCGTTTTCTACTTTACTACACTACACGGCACTATACTACACTCTACTTTTCTATACTAGACTATACCGTACTATAATATACTCTACTCCACTGTACCCCACTATACTCCACTACACTCCACTATACTCTACCATGCTATACCAGACCATGCTGTTCTATACTTTTGGTCTTTTGTGGAAGGTTCGGTGCTGTTGTCCTGCACTGAGGGGAATCAGGTGAGGTCTGAGGATGATTTCGGAGGTTTAAGGTTTAGGGTTTAGGGATTTTGTTACACTATACGATACTCTACTTTTCTATACTATACCGTGCTATAGTAAACTCTGGGGGTTTAAGGTTTAGGTTTTAGGGATTTTGTTTAGAGTTTAGGTTTTAGGGTGTGGGGTTTAGGGCTTCTCAGCGAGTATCAGTCTTTAGATCTGGTCCAAACACCAACTGCATACCAGCTGAACCCTAGCTCTTCTGGGCTTTATCATGGTCTTGCTGTGGCAGCTGTACCCAGGGCGGAACATACCATGATGCCACCCTGAACCCTCAAGCCCAAACTCTGGTTTCAGATATGTTAGGTTAAAGGAACTACAGGTGGGGAGTTTAGGGTATGTAGGGCTTCTATAACCCTAAACTCCCTACACCCAAAGTTCAGGGTCTGAAATCTTTTGTGGTTTAAGACCTTAAGGATGGTTCAAGCCTCGATCAAGTCCGCGAAGCAATATAGAAGACCACACTCAGAAGAAAATCTCGAAGGCCCTAAAGCCTGCAAGAAGACTCTTAACCACAAAGCAAGATGGAGTTTAGGGTTTGGGGGGTTTAGGGTTTATATAGGGGTTTTGGGGGTTTGCGGAAGTTAAAAAGAGCCCTTGTCTACTCTGCCAAGGGGACTTACAGAAAAGCATTGCTGGGTAATCTTTTCGCTTATGTCTTCGGGGTCCGTCCTCTGACACGCTGGAGCACCTTAAACCCCGAAAATCTAAGTTTTGCTTTCGGCGGTGGCGGCTGTTTAAGGTGTAGGGCTTAGGGCTCAGGGCCAAGTTGGAGCACCTAAAGCCCTGAATATCTGGCTGTTTAAGGTGTAGGGCTTAGGGCTTCGGGCTTAGGGTCAAGTTGGGATTCTAGGGTTGAGGGAAACCCCCAAACCCTAAACCCCGAACCCCAAGTTTTGACGTCTCCCAGGCCGTTGGAACAGCAGCTTCCAACTTGCCATCCGAATTCTGCGCCGGTTTAGGGTTTACTGTAGGGTTTAGGGTTTGATAAACGGCGGTGTATACTTAGCCTCAGCTGCACCAGCCGCCGGCCTGTCCCACGACAGTCTCTCCATCCGGGTACCAGATGGTCCGATGGCCCGGTGGGGCGATCTTGCACGGATGCGGGCACCACCGGTCTCTGAGCTGCTGCTTGCCCCTGCAAGGGAGTCGGTCGTGCTGGGGAATCTGAAGTTTGTTTGGGGGGGAGCAGTCGTCCAATCGACTCGCTCGGCAATGCTCGCCAGATGCATTGCAAAGAGAAAGAAGGTCCAAGAAAGGCTTAGGACTTGCGGGTGGTGCCTTGCATCTGCCGGTTATGCCCTCTAGAGCTAAGGCGATGTTAACGCACGTCGGGGGTAAACTTAGTTCTGGGGTGCCTTAGACAGCTCTCGCGTTACAAGGTATAGCCGGGCTCAGACTACGGAGGCCAACGAAACTCGGAGCTTTGAGCTCAAAGGACAGACATGGAGAGGCAGAGTGTTCCGTTCAAGACGGCCTCAGGTAGGGGCCTTAATAATCAGAATAGGGTTTTGGAGTATATTATACTACAAATATATCAAGGAACCCCACAAACACAAATCGTATTGGTAATTATTTAGGCCCCTAACCCGAAACCCTAAACCCTAAATCCTAAACCCTAAACCCTAAACCCCGAAACCCTAAACCCCTAGACAGGTTGCAGGGTCTTGGCCTTGGCCCAAGAGCCCTGTGCCCTGATCAGATTTGCCGGGCCCCCGCGCGCCCCGTGGTGGCCGGAAACAGGCTGGCCGTAGCCATTGAAGGCGCCTAATCTAGGGTTTAGGGGTTTGGGGTTTCGGGTTTCGGGGTTTAGGGGTTTCGGGTTTAGGGGGTTTAGGGTTTAGGGTCTAGGGGTTTAGGGGTTTAGGGGTTTGGGGGTTTATTTTTGGGTTTAGGGGTTTAGGGTTTAGGGTTTAAGGGGCCTTAATAATTAGAATAGGGTTTTGGTGTTCCCCAATAGGGTTCTAGAAAGGCTACTTTGAGGGTTTGAAGTTTAGAGGCCTAAAGAACTAGAATAGGGTTTTGGGGCCCAGTATACTATAAACTTTGACAAGGAACCCACACACCACAGTATAGGAAATTTTTTAGGCCCCTACATTATATGGAGCATCGTGGGACTTCGAGTAGGACTTCGAGCAAGGTTATAAGCATCCTTATTGGGATCACAAGTAATTATAAGTAGGGTTTAGGGTTTAGGGTAATTATAAGTATGGCCTACCCTATCCTTTACCCTAGTTACTGAGTCCCATGAACGCTTAAGCAGCGTGAGGTCCGGGAGTTTTTGAAAACCTACAAACAAGGATCCCCCAAAGTACCTTTCGTCGAACTCTTCTGGTCCCTGACTGTGGAACTTTGGGGAGAAAATGGGAGAAATAGAGATGTTGAAGCGGGGTTTCGCGAAATGATGTAGAGAAATTCCAGTAGGAACTTGAAGAGGCTATTGCTCTATAAATCTCTCGTCCAAACCCAGCGGGCGAGCCTGGCCGCGAGTCGCGCTGCTCGTCCCACCGGTCCTCTCAAAAACTCAAGAGGAGCTTGATGCTTCAGGCGTTACCCGTAGGCCCCATAGTAGTTTCTTTTTGTAGCTTATATTTAGGATCCTATTAGGTAATCCCAAAAAGGAACAAATGTGGGGCCTGTGGGTAGGGCCTTACATCACGGCGTAAGGTCTGGGCTTAAGGGTCAAGGCCTTGAGGTTGGGAGAGTGAGACGGAGGGCCCAAAACTCCAACATCCGGGGATCGCACGAGCACAAGCCCGAAGTTTCTGCTACGTAGCAAGTGGTCCTTCGGCTTTTAGTACGTCTTGTATACCCTAAACGCCCTAAACTTCAGCTAATATGAAACTTTTTTGAATAGTTTTCTTCTACATGAAGGTCCCCCTCAGCGGTCCTTTGTTAAAGGGTGCCGTCAAAAGGGACCCTAATTTACACAATTAACCCTATAGTGCCCTTATAGAAGCCTTATAGAAACCCTCTTTTAGATCCGTTTACGGAACCCTAAAACGGACTCTATCTTAAGTTTGCTGTGTCTGCTTCGTGTTCCAGGAGCTTTTTTGGAATTCGGAAACCCTAAACCCTAAAACCTAATAAACCCTAGACCCTCGGCGCTAAAGCTTAAACCCTAAACCCTAGACCCTAGGCCCTAAAAACTAAACCCTAAACCCTAGAGCCTAGGCCGTAAACCCTAAACCCTAAACCCTAAACCCTAAACCCTAAACCCAAGGCCCTATGCCGGGCCTCCGAATGGCGCTTTGGCGCCCTTGCTGTGCCCCCCGAGCCCTCTCAAACTCCGGATCCTCTTTCGGGCTTAGGGTTTGGGGTTTGGGGGTTTAGGGGTTTAGGGTTTAGGGCTTAGGGTTTAGGGTTTAGGGTTTAGGGTTTAGGGTTTAGGGTTTAGAGTTTCAGCTTTAGGGTTTAAGGTTTAGGGTTTCGGGCGCTTAGGGTTAAGGGCCTGGCGGATTTTGGGGTTCCGGGCTTCAAGTTTAAAGTTTTTGCGCTCTCGACCTGGAATCCTTAAATCCATGCAAATCCATGTTCTGCCAACCTCCCGGGATGCTTTAGGGTTTAGGGCATTAGGGTGATGCAGGATATTCGTCAGGTTGGTTCTTGTTATAGGTTCTCTTTCCCGTGATGACAAAATATAAGGGGGCCATCGTTCTTAGATCAGGGTTTTGTGGTATATTACATTAACTGTACTAAACACAGGAATCCGAAGAAATGATATTGGTAATTACCCAAGCCTCTATACTAGACAGAGCTGTAAAGTAGCCTCAAACACTGATTTTTCCAATCAACCAGGGAATGAAAGGCTCAACTTTGCTGCTCATAGCTGCTGCTACGAGCGCCTTACACTTTAAGCTTGCATCACTTACGTCCCTAGGCCCTAGAGTCTAAGCCCCAAATCCCAAGCAAAAAGCTTGAGCCCTGACACCCTCAACCCCTGAACCGCCGCCTGCTCTGCAGCAGCATAACCAGGTCGAGGAGGGATCCTGTCCTGATCATTGCCATAACAGTCAAAACTTGTTGAATTTACAATAACAGAATAGCAACGATAGTAACAATGATAGTGAACAGAACAAGTACCATAAAAACAACAATAACCGCAGCAATAACGATAACAAAAACTAAGTCACAACAATAATAACAATGGCAAGAATAACAGCAGTAATCACAATACAAGGAGTATTCGTATTTGCAAGAAAAATGACAATAGCCAGGTTTCGACCCCAGAATCAGGAGCCCTGAAGCCTCAGAGATCAGTGGGTTTAGGGTTTAGGGTTTAGGGTTCAGGGTTTAGGGTTTAGGGTTTAGGGTTTAGGGCACTTAAAGCAGAAACCTGAGTCGAGCAAGTAGCCAGACTGTTCCTAAGGGTTCCTATTTCTAAGTATAGTATAATAACCACCCATAGTATTCCTGAGGGTTCTTGTTTATGCACCTAGTATATATAATCCCCTTCCTCCAACCCTATACTAATCCTTAAGGCGCTTGTTTCAGGGCGTTCTACAGCGTACAAAGCTTCAAGGAGCCCTTGAAGGAAGCCATCAGCCCACATAGGAACCAATTATCTGATGGCCACTTGCTGCGAGGAACTACTCCTTCGTAGGTTCAGGGCTTAGGGTTTTGGTTTAGGGTTTAGGATTTAGGGTTTAGGGTTTAGGGCTCAGGGTTTAGGGTTTAGGGCTCCGGGGTTTGGATTTTCAGGGCTTAAGGGTTCGTGACCGGCGGCAGGCTCGAAGAGCATGGCTAATCTATGCGGCTGCTGCAAGCCGATGCACTACGAAAATTTGCGCCTGCACAGGGTTTAGGGTTTAGGGTTTAGGGTTCAGGGCTTAGGTTTTAGAGTTTAGGGTTTAGGGTTTAGGGTTAAGGGTTCAGGGTTTAGGCTTTAGAGTTTAGGGTTAGGGTTTAGGGTTTAGAGTTTAGGAGTCTCCTACCTACTTCTTGCTGGTCATCAGTGCAGCATGATACTCGCCCGCACACGCAGACAGGTCGCAGGCTTCTTCTCCAATGAACACAGTATGGTTTAGAGTTTAGGGCCATAGAAGCGTTGAGCGGAAGCTGAGATCAGTTTCCGAAAAGAAGTGGTCAAGGAGGCATCGTACTTCTTGTGCTTCGCATCGGGCATTGTACCTCTTGTACTTCGCATCGAGCCCACCCAGACGCAAATCTGGAGACATTGGATCTCGCCGATCCCTCAAGCGGAGTGACATCTACGTCCACATCAAACAACAGGAAGTCTGGTTGAGACCACATCTCAGAGGCCAGTTTGTGACGGCAGTAGGGAGCAGCGGCATGAGCATAGGTGTGGCAAAGGTATCGAAACACGAGTGGTTTAACGTCACATGCTGCACCGCCTCCAGTATGGGATATCTTCCCAGTAGGCAGTTCAACATGCGGGCTACCCCACATGGTTTGGGGTTTGGGGGTTTGGATGTGTAGGGGTTTAGTGCGTTTCGGGGCTGCCTAGAGTTGAGGATTTTTTCGGTTTGGGGGGGCGAGCGGTTCAGGATGTGGGTAGTTCTCTAAATTAGGGTCCCATTGTAGGTCCCCAATATAGTACGGCACCCTTATAAAAAGGACCCCAAAAAGGGACCCTAATTTAGAAAACTACCCATGTAGGGTTTAGGGTGATGTGGAGGGGGTGAGGTTTAAAGCTTAGGCTAAAGCCGCCTCTCAAGGTATCTGCTACTTTGTCATGTAAACCTCTTGCTGGGAGCCGGTACGTAAAGAACCCCACAAACCCTAATCCTACGATACCCGAAACCCTAAACCCTAAACCCAAACCCTAAACCCTAAACCCTAAACCCTAAACCCTAAGCCCCAAAGCTCTTTTTGCGTAATTTGGAATTTCAGGACTGTGGGGCTCTGTCCTCCTTGCGCGTCTCACGACGGCTTCCACGCGAGCTTCCTGCCGATGCATGGTCAGGGCTTAGGGTTTACGGGTTTGGGGTTGAGGGCTCGAGGAGTTCGTGGTTTAGAGTTGAGGAATTTATACGAACAATCAGCAAACCATCCGAGCGAGAGCGGGTTGAGGCGTTTAGGGATTAGATATGGGGGATTTTCTAAACACAGGTTCTTTTTTCGGCGCGGGCTGGTCAGTAAACAAGTGAGATAGCCTTAACAGCACATCGCATCACATCGCAAGGCAAACCGGCACGGTCACTCGTCAAGTCTTTCAAGGTGTAGTCAATCCACACGCCCTAGCTTGATGGGATTTGCGCACAGCAGAAGAGCTTGGAGAGGTACTGTAGCATTCAGGGATGATTCCTTCGTTTTCTCCTGAGAAACGTGGGTTTAGGGTTTAGGCGTACTTATGTACGCATACATCCTGACTTTGAGGAAAGGCTAGTTCGGACCTCTGACCTCTAATTATACAGCAAGAGGCCGTAGGAACCATGTTGCCCATGAGCTCTAACCCCACGCCGCCCAAACGCCCCGCCCCGACTCCCATACAATTCCTGAACCTAACAACCGTAAACGTTGTTTTTTTCAACCTCTTATCCAGACCATGAACCCGAGATGAATTCGAACAGATGTAGACAATCTATGGCACAAACCCTGAACCCTAAACCCTAAATCCTGAACCCTAAACCCTGAACCATAAACCCTGAATGCTAAATCCTCAACCCTGAACCCTAAATCCTAAACCCCAAAAACCCTCTGTGCCTTGGGATTCTTCCGGGGGACCTTTGGCAACAGGTTCAGAGAAGTCGGGGCTCACTCGAGGGGGTCCTAAGAACGAGGGTCATGAGGTTTCAGGGTTTAGGGGTTTTAGGGTTTAGGGTGTAGGGGTTTAGGGTTTAGGGTTTCAGGGGTTCGGGCTTGGGGGTTTTAGGGTTTAGGGTTTGGGGTTTAGGATTTGGGTTTGGGGGGTATGAACCTCAAACCTTCAACCCTAAAACCCTCTGAACCTCAAACTGAAACCGTGAACCCTACACAGCTTATGAGCCTACGCAAACCCGATCGGCAATGTGACATTCTGACCCTAAACCCTGAACCCTAAACCCTAAACCCTAAACCTTAAAGCCTTCAACCCTATCAGCCCTTGACCTTGAACCCTACAAACTGTATGAGCCCGGCCTGAGCTATGAACCTTACGAGCCCTGAGCCTGCAACCCTACATTAAAGGAAGCTACAGGTGGGGAGTTTAGGGTATAGAGGGCCTCTATAAGGTATATAGACCTTCTATAAGGCTCCTATAACGGTAACTACCCACCTGAAAAATGTCCTAGAATATAAGCCTATAAACCCTATGAGCCCTAAGCCTTAAGCCCTACTTTAGGGTTAGACGCATGGGCCCCTAATATGGGCCCTTGGGCCTTTCGAGGGACCCATAAGGGTACATATAGGGTATGTAGTAGGTGTATAAGGATCGCAGGGTTAAGGGCCCATACTAAGGGTCCATGGGTTCAACCTTAGACCTATACGCCCTATGCTAAACCCCATACCCTAAAACTTAAACCCTAAACACTCCGAAACGCAAAAGCCTGCAGCCTCAAGAAACCCCTACTAAACCCTTAAGGCCTAAACCCTAAACCCTTAGACCCCTACTAAACCCTGAAGCCCTAAACCCTAAACCTCAATTCTCACGCCAAGCTCGCCGCGGTAGTCCATAGGCTCACCATCCGGGAAGAGGGTATCCCTCAGAGCGAAGTCGATTGAAGGCTTAGGGTTTATAAGGGTCAGGGTTAATTTGGGTTGGGGTTTATACGGGTTTAGGGTTTGTTAGGGTTAGGGTTTACAAGGGTTAAAGGTTTGTTAGGGTTTGGGCTTATTTGGGCTAGGGTTTATTTGGGCTAGGGTTTATTTAGGTTAGGGTTCATACGGGTTTAGGCGTCTCATGAGGTTCCACGTTCTGCAGATATGGGGCTTGGGATCTCGGGTCTAGGGCTTTTCAGGCAAGCCTGGACCCCAAAACCTAAATTACGGTTGATGATATGAAACCTGCATTACCCATTTTTTTGGAGTATACCATAATTCCCATAGTTAGGGGTCCGTAAAGCCCGGAAGCCCCTTTAAGACTTAGGGCTTCAAGCAAAACTCCCGGATAGCCGCATCTAAACCCCTCAAAGATCCAAGATGACTTGGACTGGAAAGCCTCTCAAAACAACTAACGGTTTAGGGTTTAGGGTTTAGGGTTTAGGGGCCTGGTATCAAGGGAGGGGGTTTTCGGTACGTTAGAGTATGCTTGCCATAAGGAATCCAAATGAAAAACGCAACCCTAAACCCTAAACCCGATTCAGTCAGGCTTGTACATAATCCGTCGGGGGGTAGCCAAGCACCATCTGGGAGTCTCACAATTACCCGAAACCCTAAACTTGCTGGTTCTAAAGATTTTGCAATGCTTTGATGGATTATATGTTTAGATAGATGGATAGATAGATAGAGATAGATAGATAGACAAATAGACAGACAGACAGACAGACAGACAGACAGACAGACAGACAGACAAACAGACAGCCAGGCAGGCAGACAGACAGACAGACAGACAGACAGACAGACAGAGAGATAGATACATAGATACATAGATACATAGATGGATAGCTAGATAGGTAGATAGATAGTCAGATAGATGGATAGATAGATGGATATATAGATAGATCGATAGATAGATAGATAGATAGATAGATAAATAGATAGATAGATAGACAGATAGTCGAGGGGTATATGGGACTACCAGGCGTTTGGAGTATATAGGGCAGGGTATTCATACATGGACTATGTGGGCGTTAAATATTTGGGGCACCCTCTCTGGGAGGCGATACAACTCCAACCCGAGCCCCGCACCAGTGTCCGGGAAACGGCTCCAACGTCAACTTTTTCTCCTTTGCAATCTCTGGCGAATTTAAGCTGAAAGGGACCCAGCTGTCTAGCTGGCGGCGAAGAGGGCGTGCTAAACCCCAAAACCCTAAAGCCTAAACTCCGAAACCCTAAGTCTCAACACTCCTTCAAACATTGTCCTCTGCACCTCTGGCAACTCACTTTGGTCCTAACACAAGCAAGCAAATATCTATACCGGCCTGAAGATCACAGGAAGACGATGGAGTAGCTGGGACTCAGCCACCCTAAAGCCTAAACCGTAAGATCTAGACCTTAACCCTAAACAGCCCTGAGCCCTATTCCAGGGTTTCTGAAACAGAGAACCAAGGCAAGTCAATGCAACGTACGTCTCGTGGAGGCCTTGAACGTCGTGTTGTTGGCCTATCACAAAGTCGGAGCAAGGCAGCGATCTAAACCCCCTACACGTCTACCCCAGACAGAAAGAGGACTGAAACCATGCAGCCTACTCATCTAATGCCCGAGCTCGTGTCAGTGCCCCCTCATTACATTTGAACAGGGAGTATCGTGTTTTAACATAACTGCATCGGGAACTATGGCTGCGAGCATCATCCACTGACAGAGGCTCAACACGAATGCTACAATGACTGGCACATGACTATCTAGAAACTGTGAGCAGCTTCAACAAGAGTCGCTAGGAGCCTAAAGCATGGCTTGCGATCAAGGAAGTGGCAGCCCGACACATTTCAATGGCAGCCTCCGCTGGAAGAATGTAACAAATCCGCAGCAGCAAAAACAGCAACTAATACGACATCAATCACAACCAGCATTAACGCCAATAAAAAATGCAAATAGAACAACAGCCCCGAGCACGACAAAGGGGGCAGGCGGCATGTCGGCAGCAAACTTGTGTGAGCTAAGGACACATCTTGCGAAGTGCTACCCTGCTACAGCTGTCTGAACAATGGTTGTCACAGCTCTAGTGGTGTTAGTAAATGCTTTGGTCGTGTGGCATGCTGTGGTTACGATGGTTTCGGTTCTAGGGTTTAAGGTGTACTGTCCGCGGGCTCTGAACAGCATGTACCGACCGAACCTAACACTCCATCCCTGATTCAGGATCCCATGAGTCATGAAAGGGGAGCCCAACATAGCTTCGGTGGTATTTTGGCTGGCAATTCCGGTTGAAGGGCTTGTTCCTTGATGCAGGGGTATCGGCTCTCTGGGCCGTGGAGCCGCGACTTGTCGTGTTGCAGTGCAGAAGCAGGGTGTGCTAGGAGGTCTTACGGGTGTCCTCGGTTGTGTCAGGCCTACGTGCGTTGTGTCTCCCTGATCCTCCAGGTAGGGGCGAGGATACCAGGGAGAGCCGGAACCACGACGAATCATCAGAGTCATCACCAATAGCACATGACAAGCATGATCACCCCCGACCCTAAACCCTAAACCCAAACCCCTAAAACCCTAAAACCCAAAAACCCTAAACCCTTAAACCCTAAAACCTAAACCCCAATCATCAACGGCAGAAGTGGATGTGCGGCTGCAATTGTGGACTATGAAAACTGGCTTGCACAAGAATGGCCCAGGATGGTTGCGGGATATGGGAGGGATACGGGAAAAGACGGGAAGGTAAAACACGGTTCGCGGGCTGGACTATACTATAGTGGATTTGGAGTTTTCCGTTTGATGAAGCCCGGACTGTCAGGCAGCGGAATCCGGAAGATTGAGGTTGGACCTACAGGGGCCTGGAAGGGGCCCCAAGCGACGGATAAGTTTTCTACCAAGGAGCCCTAAGGAATATTGATATTAATTTTTGAGGCCCACATGTTGCTGCGCTGCTTGGAGTTCACTGTCCCCGTCTGGCGATTCGGGAATGCAGTGCCCTTTCACGCCCACGGGCGTGCACGGCATGAACTTGTGATGACAAGAAGAACCTGAACAAAAGCCACGAGCCACTAGTCTTGCCAGCACTTTTTTTCTCATGCAGCCATATACTTTGCCATACCGATTCCCCCGCCACTGCCTGTTCCTTTCTGTGACATTTCCATGACATACAAAATGCTAAAATCGGAACGCATGGTAGTATAGGGGCGAGAACTATCCTTGCTAGCGAACTGCCACATACCGTATTCTACCCGACAAGCCGACATCCAGCAGTTGCTCAGGACTTCCTGTTCCAGCCCTTGTCCGCCAGAGTTGTCAAGGTTCCGGTTGGTTCCCCCGAGACTTAGGGTCTAGAGATTAGGGTTTAAGGTTTAGGGTCTAGAGATTAGGGTTTAGGATTAGCGGCCACCGGCGTTTAGGAGGCTTTCGGGTTACAACAGCCAAACGCCCCGATGCATTGGACATGCGCCTACATATTGAATCCCGGAGAGGTCACATGATCTTATAATTCAGGGGTTTTGGGAAAATTCTGAGATGTAATGCTTCTGATTCGCTCGTGTCGCTGTTCCTGAAACAACGGGCGCTAGCTTTCAGCTGAGGGTTTAAGGCACCGGGTGTATATCATAGACCCTAAACCCCGAAACCCGAAACCCTAAACCCTAATCCCCTAAACCCTAAACCCTACTAAACCTAAACCCCTAAACCCTAAACCCTAAACCCTAAACCCCTAAACCCCTAAACCCTAAACCCTAAACCCCTAAACCCTAAACCCTAAACCCTAAACCCCTAAACCCTAAACCCTTGAAGGTGCTTGATGGGCGGGGCGTGAAGCCGAAAGATGAAATGCACAGTCCCCGTGCAGATGACGAGTACAGGGCCCTCAAGGGCTTAGAGCTTAGGGTTTGTGTTTAGGGTTTAGGGTTTAGGGTTTAGGGTTTAGGGTTTAGGGTTTAGGGGTTAGGGTTTAGGATTTAGGGTTTATGTTTAGAGTTTCGGGTTTATGTTTAGGGCTTAGGGTTTGCAAACTGGGTTCAGGCGTTCGTTGCCATCATACCGCGACTATGAGGGGCACTGCTCGCTATTAAAGCCGCATAGCCCTAAAATCGAAACCCAAAGCCGAATGCCATAAACCCTTTGCCTAAACCTAAACCCTGGACTCAAAAACAGCACTACCTGGGCCCCAACAGCATGTAGAATCATAGCCTTTTCCAGGTGGCGGGCCATTATTTCGCCTACTTTTGGGGGGGTTACGGGCAGACTCCAGGAGTTTATATATATATATATATACATATATATATTTATTATAGCCTAAACCCTAAACCCTAAACTATATAGTATATATATATATATAAGCCTAAACCCTAAACCCTAAACCCCAAAATGCTAAACCCTAAAACCCTAAAACCCCTAACCCGGGACCCCATAAACTTTAGAGAGGGAGGAGCGGGGGATGGATCCTTGTCAAGTTCAGGCTCCGAGCCAGCCCGGCCTTGTCGATGGCCTTCGGAACCTCAGGGTATTTGGATTTGTTGGAGGTTTTGGGTTTAGGGTTTTAGGGTTTAGGGTTTTAGGGTTTAGGGTTTAGGGTTTAGGGTTTAGGGCGGGTTTTTGGTGGGTTTAGGGCGTAGGGGTTTGGGGTTTGGGAGGTTTAGGGGTGCAAGGTTTTGGGGTTGAGGGTCGTATAGTTGTTCTGAATTTTTTGCATAGGGGCCGCAATGGTTTGAATGGGTTTTGAGCAGGGTAGGTAGCTTATACTCTAAAACCTAAACAATAAACATTGATTGAAATAAGGAGCGTTAAGGAATGACGTCAGCAAGTGCTCAGGCCGCGATGTTTTTCTAGAGCAGCGGTAACTTTGGAGTCGGGCATCCCGCGTGGGCCTCGCACCTGGCTGAAACCATGTTTTAAAGGCGCTGGCCTCTTCCACCAGAGCCCCCCGCCCTGGAAAAAAATCTTGCCAAAACTCCCCCTCCCGATTAATATGCCCTCTCCAATAACCAACTTGCCTGCGGTTCAGGGCGTGATACAGGGGTTTACAGTGGAGGGTTTTTGGAACCAGTGCTCCTTCCGACCAGCTCCTGTTTCAAAGGTTTCGGGTTCAGGCTTTGGGGTTAAAGGGTTTAGGGGTTCAGGGTTTAGGGGTTGAGGTGTTTCAGGGTTTAGGGTTTCTGGAACCAGTGCTCCTATCGCCCAGCGATTAAACAGGGCTAGAGTGAAGAAATTCCAAAGGTGGCCAAGCAATAAATTTCAAATCAAAGGCCTATGATAAAAAAACACTCAGCTTTTCAATCCTGCAAAGGCCTAGGCCTAGCCCTGGCAAGGCAGTCCCCCAGCTAAATAATCCGGCCGCCGCAGAACAATCGTGCTTTGTTATTGCTTCTGTTTGCTTCTCTTTGACTGTTGATGGTTTAGGGTGAGGGTTTCGTCCCTAAGCCCCAACCTTAGACGATTTAAGGTTTCGGCCCTAAAGCGTAAAGCCTAAGCCCGGGAACTTAAAGTCAAAAACGAAGCCTTACAACCCTAGCCTCAACCCTCAACTCTCAACCCCCCCTAGACCCTAAACGCCTGACCTCAACCCTCAGCCCCAACCTCAAAGCCCTACCTGCCATACGAAACCCTGGAAGGAGTGTTGGGTGGCAAGCCCAAAACCCGGCAAATTTATTTGGGGGGGAGGTCGGGGGTTCAGGCCACCAGCTGACCTACCTTGCGCGGGGGGAGGCGGCGGGGCCTACATCAAGACTTCCCAGTAAAGAGTTCTACAGGGTTTAGGGTCTAGGGCTGAGGGTTTTTAGTCTAGGGTTCAGGAAAGAAGTCATGCTGTATTCCACGTTAACGCAAGTAATTTCGTTTCAATGGATCTTACGGGGCAAAGGAGCTTAGGGAACCTGCTTTAGACCCTAAACTGATGAGCAGGAATCTTTGAGAACGGCCCGTGACTATGGCACCCCATTTTTGCTTTGATGAATCCCGACTTCAGCTACAGTACTTGGGAATGAACCCAGGCTCCAAACCTGGAGCCCTGAGCCCTTAGATCCTGTATCCTAAATCCTGAAGCTTAGCCTAAACCTTACATGGTAGCCTAACATGAGCCACTGCTGATGATAGGCACCAGTGGACCAGGCCAACACAATAAGTCACTCGCACCACAATAATACTGTAAATTCCTGGCAGCAGATAAGCAAAACACTAATAGCTGATGCTCCAACGACGGATCATGGTGTTGGTCTGTCCTAGACTAAACCCTTGAAATCGAGGTCTGGATAAGTTTTAATATTATTCCTCAAGGTTTATCACTGTAATAGACCCCCTGCTCGAACTATTAAGGCCCCTGGCTTTAGACTATAAGCCCCAAACAAGTCCAAAGCAACTGAGACTGTCGCATCTCTTTCTTCGTTGAAACGGACGAGAGCGGTGTTGTGTTTCTCGAGAACCACCTCTGTGGGGGTACTAGGGCTGGCAGGTACTAGAATTTCAGAGTCCCTCTTGGGGTTCTTCATAATATATGTGATGATGGGAAACATGAAAAGAACAGTGTAGCCATAGTAGACATAATACAAACAATAACGGTAATAACAGCAGTAATAGTAAAGCTACTCTACTAGTAGTAGAGTAGAAGTAGTTATAACAGTACCTGTAGTAGCATAGTAATACTTACTCAGAATATAAACAATGCAGGTTCTTCTAGTTCAGGAGTACGCTCGCCCTTGCTGTCTTCAGCTTCCTGCAGTTCAAAGAGGTTCGGAACCTAGCAACATTGGAGTTGAACGCGTAGTTGTTCGTCCGAAGCGTGTAATAGAAGAGCACGACATGGTAGCTTCAGAAAACTAGGGTACCGTATTTAGGGGTCCTCACAATAAGGATCCTACTACTTAGGGTCCTATACTAGGGTCCCCTTTGGTCTGAAACTCCCAATGGTAGTGCTTCACAGCTGGGTCTTCAAGTTTAGCCCGCAGGGCTGGCTTGGGGCAACTGCAGGTTGCGAGGGGACAAAAACTTGAACCGAAGCGCTTCACCCCTAAACCCTGAAACCCTAAACCCCAAAAGCCCTAAACCCCTAAAACCCTAAACCCCTAAATCCCGTAAACCCTAAACCCTGAACCCCCAAAAACCCTAAACCCTAAACCCTGCTACCAGCAGGGTTAGGGCCCAAGCCGTAAACCCTAAACCCTAAACCCTGAACAGAAAACCCTAAACCCTAAACCCTAAACCCTGAACAGAAAACCCTAAACCCTAAACCCTAAACCCAAAACCCTAAGCCGAAGCCCCAAAGTTCCAGATCTGGAGCCCCAGAACAGTTGGAGCATAAGCGGGTTTAGGGTTTTGGATTTAGGGCTTAGGGTTGTCTGTTTGGGGTTTAGGGTTTAGGGTTTTGGATTTTAGGGCTTTGGGCTTTGGAGTTTAGGGTTTTCTGTTTAGGGTTTAGGGTTTCGGGTTTGGGGTTTAGGGTTTTGGGTTTTGGGTGTAGACATGAACCAGAAAACGTATGAATACTCAAGGACTCGCATGCCTAGTATAGGGCCTTGATCATTAGAACTTGGTTCTGTTGCATCTCACAAGGTAGTTGTATAAGGAGAAGAAGGGAAGACTCTTGCTATTCAGACCCCCAATACTTACTTCCCCAATAAGCCATGTAAATAAAACGTTAAACTTTCAGATTACCACTAAATTAAATGAACCCAAAAAGTTTAACGGTTGGGTATTGGGGAACTAAGAATATGGTGAACCCGGCCCTGGCACCAAGACCTGGGAAATGCCCAGCACGCCGTGCGAGCGCAGGTGCGTGACCTGATCGGTGGGATTTTAAGCCTGAGGGTTTATCGGCTTATGGTTTGGGGCTTAGATGGTTTAGGATTTAAATTTAGGGTTTAGGATTTAGGGTTTAAGGTTCAAGGATCTAGCGTTTAGGGTTTAGCCCGGGGTCAACAGCTGGGAGTTTTTATTGCTTTCCGGCTGATCTGCGCCACCCGACGTCAGGGTACCTAGGATCACAGATCACAACAACCCTTAATGACATAAGGTTTATTCCTTAACTTTCAGATAAGAAGACGAATGTAAGTCACGGAAACATCCTTCTCACCATGGGGATGGGTAGCCTGACCGCGTAATGCTCCTGCTCGCGAGTATGATACCGGAAAGCTTCACTATCACGACCTTACGAGCAACCAACAGCAGCAAAACATTTCTGCCGCCGCCGTCACCGCAACCGCCAACAACAACGACGACAACAACAACTTCAACCACAACAACAACAAGGAACGAACAAAAACAGGAGCCCCATTCGCACAACAGTTTCTTGCTTTTGTCTCTTGAACGTGACTGGAGACAAAACCTGGTGCCCCGTATGCTGTTCCTGGGGGGGGGGGTTGTTCCGGTGTTGTTCTGCTGTTGT
>CAJNDV010006147.1:72575-85863 GCA_905221635.1 Symbiodinium sp. CCMP2456 | reverse complement strand
TTGGTTGGTTGTTTGTTTGTTGGTTGGTTGGTTGGTTGGTTGGTTGGTTGGTTGGTTGGTTGGTTGGTTGGTTGGTTGGTTGGTTGGTTGGTTGGTTGGTTGGTTGGCGCTGATGATGCTGCTAGATACCCTAAGCCATAAATCTGTGGTGATGACAAGGTGGAACAGCTGCTGGGTGCCATGGTGACGCTTTTAGGATATAGGAAGTAGGATTTAAGGTCCAGAGGTTGGGGGATTCACAAAAGGTCTAGGCCCTAGGGCTGTCAAGACGAATCTGCTCGAAGTGTTGCCGGGTCTGGGGAGGGCGGTTGTACTGGTCTTGATGATGAGGTTTAGGGTTTAGGGTTTAGGCTTGATGGTGACGGTGTGGTCGAGCCACCCATGCAGATATCGAGGCACATCAACCCGATCAATGCTGCATTCTGCTCTTCAATGAGCTCTCCTAAAAACGGCTGGCGGTCAAAGTTGCTAGTGGAAACTCCAGCATGCAGAACTGTTCACAAAAGTTGAGCTCTGAAATATGATCCCAAGTCACCCTCGGTTCCGACGCGACTGATATCTGGCAGCCTCCTTTAAGTTTAGGGGTTAGGCTCTGCGTTTAGCGGTTTAGGGGTTTAGGGTTTAGCTAAAGGTGTTTAGGCCGTAGGGTCTAGGGTTCAGGGTTTAGGGTAGCCGGGTAGCTTGAAGATCGGAAATAAACCCTAAACCCAAACCCTAAACCCAAACCCCAAAAGCCCTAGACCCTAAAATCTCAAAAACCCAGAAGCCCCAAAAACTAAAGAACCCAAACCCTAAATTCTCGGAAAGCCTTGCGGCAGGAAGCTGGACCAGTGGAGCGTGAGCTGCTCTTCTCGGCTGAGGCCGGAGTCGCAGACAACAGGGTCCTTTTTTTTTGTAGTATTCGGGTTTCGGGTTTGGGGCTTAGGGTTTAGGGTTTAGGGGTTTAGGGTTTAGGGTTTGGGACTGAGGGTTTAGGGTTTGGGGTTCAAAGGGATCTCTAAGGGTATTCTAGGGTTTCTACAAAGGTACTATATGGGTAGCTCTCTAAATTAGGCTCCCTTTTTAAATCCCCGAAAGGGACCCTAATGGAGAGAACTTCCCAAATGTATGAAGGTTGGGGCTTGTGAGCATTGGAGTTCATGATTTCAGGTTTTGTGCTGAGATTTGTGAGCAAGTTTGAGTTGGTGGCGATGTCTGCCATACTGTAATACGGCTGAGGAGGGGCGGGGGGCCTAAACCCAAAGGCATCGCATGAGTGTGATGACGATGTAATCGCTGATCAAGACCATGGTTCATGATCAGCAGCAGTAGTGTTACACTCACGTGGGTCTGGCTGATTTCAATCAACGGGTTTTGTATGCAGGACATCAGATTTGCTCCGGCTTTGAGGTGCATCTGTGGACTGCCTACCTTGGACCAGAAAGAAGAACATCCTCACAGAGCCCATACAGAACTGTTGCAAAAAACACAAGACCCACTGCCAAACTCCATATCATTGTACCTACGAACCCTCTCCAGGCTGATTCATGGACATGCGTCAACAACGGCGTTTACTTTGTTCGAGCCGCCGGCATGTTTGCATTGGGGTTCGGGATATGGGGATATCGGCTTTTTCAGTACGTATCGTTACAGCAAGAGTTATGTAGAGGAGCAGGAGGAGGAGGAGGAGATTTTTTGGGCTGAGGGCAAGTTGAGGGCCTAGCTCTAGCAACTGTCAGGTTAGGTGCCAAGGTCATTCTGGGCTATGAAGTGACAAGGATTAGGGGTTAACCCGAAACCCCAATCAGCCAAGTCCTGAACCCAGAACTGAATTTGGCATTTCCGTCCGAATGTGGGCATCATGTAGGTTTCGGCATGATTAGTAAGATTATCCTACTATCCCGTGAGGCTCCCCCAAAAAAGCATTTTAGTCAATCAATTAAGGATCTCCAGCATAAAGTCTACAGAAAAGCCCCACCAAATTACCATTGAAGCCTGGTCTGATTTTATGATCATCTAATATAGGGGCCTTCGTAATTACCTATACTATTTGGGGGGGGTTCCGCATTATGATTCTGATATAGTATACCCTCAAAACCCTATTCTAATCATTAAGGCCTTTGCATTAAAATCCCGGAGACCCTAACCCCTAAGCGAGCCAGTCTTGCTGCAGACCTTGCCAGGCTTGTCGGAGTGTGAGTGTCAAAAAATCCCTAAGCTCTACCATAGTGTATGCCGTAAAAACCGACGCCCTAAACCCGCCTCGACCCTGAAGAACCTACAGGCGAGGGCCGCTGACTATGATTTCCTTCCGCAAGTCCTCTAAAAGGGTAGGGGTTTAGGGTTTTAGGGTTTTAGGGTTTAGGGTTTAGGGTGCGTTATTCGGGTCCAGGTAATCTTTACAAACCGGTGAACCTGACTTTCGTGCTTTCCGCGCTCGGTGAATTTGGGCCCATGCGGCTCATGAACAAGACGCCAACAGACATAGACTTACATTTCTGTTCAGGATTAGTTTAGGTCTAGATTTAGGCTACAGCTGTTAGGATTGGTGCCCGAAAATGTGCAGAAAGCATTGTCGCAAGAAGCATGCTTGCTGCTGCACGTCAAATGCGCCTTACAACAACAAACCCAACAGCTGGCAACCCCAAAACCCTAAACCCTAAAGCGTGGTGTATGTGTTGAGGTAGGCGTCCCAGTGCAGCGTGTTACTGTTGCCCTTGCTATCTTTCGGTGCTGAGTTATGGGGTTCACGGCTGGTCTGGGGACAGCCGTTGTGTGTAGTGGGGGTAAAGCTGTACAAAGGGGGGAGGGTGCCAGGGAACCTTGGTAGCCCATAGCTCACACAAGCTCCGTGCATGCGCGCGCTGCAGCGCAGGGTTCTGGCCAATGCGGCCAGAGAGTCAACTATGGTGGGGTTTAGGGGTTTGGTTTAGGGTTTAGGGTCGCAAAACGTTGCATGCCATGCTTTGTTCATGAAGCCTCTGCTGTTATGTGTTGTTGCACATGCACTTCAACTTCCAAAGTTCAGTCGCTGCACGTTGTGCTGAGCACGTGTGTGGCCGGCTTCCCTAGCTGATGATCAGAGACTGGGTTCAAAAAGGATCGCAAAACGTGCAGGACCGCTTCTGGCCTCAACAAAGTCTTCCACCCCCGCACTCATTCGAAGACCGTCCACCCGGAGGCGATCACCCAAGCAAGACCTATCAATCTATGAAGACCATGTTCCAGAAGTGCACGGCAAAGAGGTGCCTTGCAAGCCATCGGCCCGAAGGGCCGTCCTGACCAGAAATAAGCGCCCTGCCACCATCGCGGGAGGTTTAAAGGCGAGAGTGGACGCAGAGACCCATCCATCCGAAACGAGAAGTCTACGCCACCTCGACTAAGCGACGAAAATGTTAAGTGTTCTCGGCATGGTTTTCAATACAGAACAACGCTGTACCGAGTTGTTGTCGGACAAGGTCAGCTGTATTCCTTCGGGAGTATACCTTAAATCAGACTAAGCAAGATTTAAGGGTTTCTTCCTCAAACCCTAAACCCTAAACCCTAAACCGTGGTGAGATGACCTTGGAACCCAGCAGACTCCCCGCCGGACCGCTTAATGACGGAGTGCACCTGAAACCCCAGAAAACACACCTTTGTAGTGATGTTGTTCAGGGAATCAGAACAAGGAACCCTAAACAAGGTAATATAGGGGCCTTAACAATATTAGGATAGGGTTATGCTACAATTATAATGAGGAAGAACCAGAATAGTATAGGTTATTCTTCAGGCCTCTACATTATGCCATTTGGGTTCAAGACGTGCCTCGAACCCAGAGATCTCCAAATGAGCGGTCTAATTCCTTACATCATGGGGGGGATTCTTATGATGATTGAAGGCTCTTCATTAAGGGTTTTGGAGTCTGTGGGAACTCAAGGGCGCTTCATATTATGATTCAATGCAATGTGTATTCCTGAATTGCTAGGGTTGGGTTGAGGTTTTCCGGGTTCAGGTAGTACGCAAGCGACGCGGCGTTACCTGGCCACATGGGTGCGCGGCTCAGAGCTTTCCCTTCTGAAGCGATCGCCAAAGCCTGTTACCAGTTGCAGAACCCAAGCCCGTTAAGCGCCAAAAGGATTAGCTTAGGGAGTCTATGGCATCATATACCAGGCTTTGTTGCGTCAGTGGTGAATGATCTGAATGGGTTTTGGGAGCTTGTCAGGGTAGAAAGAAGTTAGCGGCAGTGGGCAAGAATCGAAGCTAGGCGGGGGATTCCCAAATAAGAGTCTTTATACAAGAGATCCTGAATCCTACCTGCCTTCATCCCAGCCTTTTGAAGGAAGCCCTTGAAAAACTTGTGAGCCAGGTTTTGAAACGATAATTCACAGGGCTCCTCAGTACTATACCCCCGCAGGTCCTAAGTCCCAAGTACCGGTTCTATAGTAGGAATTACTTTTGTGGTTAGGGGAAGTCTCCCGGCATATGGGTACTTAGGACCCTTTGGGCTATGCTGCTGAGCCGCTCATGAATTCGGGAGCTGCAAGCCGGAGGCCCCAACCCTTAAGCATCCCTAAACTCCCTAAACCCTAAACTCCCTAAACCCTAAACCCAACCCTTAAGCATCCCTAAACCCAACCCTTCAGCATCCTTAAACCCTAAACCCTAAACCCTAAACCCAACCCTTAAGCATCCTCAAGCCCGAAGCTTCCCAACTCCCAAGTTAGCCAAGGGATCCGAAGAACTTATATGGGGGATACATCCTCAAATTTTAGTACTGAATCCTTTCATAAAGCGTCCTTACACTCTACTATATGGGTTACACCCCACACACCGAAGCTATCACGCCTTAGCCCTGCATGTATCAAGCCTAAACTTTAAAGTTATACGTTGCTTTGCTTCGAGGGGAAATCCTGAGGCCTACACCCCCAACTACCCTTTTTACAGAACCCGGCCTTTCTTAATCCTAGACCCTAAACCCTAGACCCTATAAACCTGGACCCTACACCCTAAACCCTATACACCTAGACCCTAAACCGTAACCCCTACATAAACCCTGGCCCCCAAGCCCCCTGAAGCAGGTCTCTCTGTACTGGGGCCGCCCAGTCGGGATCTTAATCTGCGCTGTGCAGTGGTTGAGGATGGCTTAATTAATTTAGGGGCCTTACCAATTAGAATAGGGTTTGCGGGTACGTTTAAGGAAAATTAGGATTTAGGAGTTTAGGGTGTAGGGTTTACCTTAACCCCAAATAACCTGCCTTTTTTAAGGACTTTTATAAGGAATTCATATTAAGGAACCCTAAAAAGGTAGGTTCTTCAGGGTCCAGGTAGGGTTTAGGGTTTAGGGTAGAATCTGTGGGATGTTTTGGCTTCCGTCGAGAACTTTTGCAGGTTCCTCGGACACCCCAAGTGGTTTGCCCTTGAAGGGTACTCTAGGGGTATTTTCAGTTAGGTTGCTTTAAGGGTTTGGGGTTTATTATGGGTTTTCCCAACTACCCTCTAATATACCCTAAAGACCCACTATGAAGGACCATCAGGGCTTTATTGAGCGACACTCGCACGGTCCTGTTTTATCGGCTGGTTTATAGGGTTTAGGCCTAGGCGTTTCTGTTATTTTTCGGGTTTAGCAAGCGAAAACTGGGCTTTGTGTTTCGAAGACGCTCACGGCAAGGTCCCGGTTGAAGAGTTCGAGATCTTCCGAACCCAAAAGTCGTTTGGGGGTAAGGGTCGAGCTCAACTAATTAAAGGTTAAACAGATAGTATAGAAGCATAAATAATTATCCGTACTATTTTTTGGGTGGTTCCTTATTATATTTATAGTATAATGGGCCCCAAAGCCACAAAACCCTTTTCGAATTATTAAGGCCCTTATATTGCAGGAAATAGGGGACTACAAGACAGACGAATAGCGGCCCTAAGCAGTACGCGTAGTTTCGGCGGGAGCCCTCATTTCGAGAAACCGTGTTTCCGGAGTGAGGCCTACCAAGACCAGTTCGTTCTCTACATACTTCTGGGCTTGGTGGCGCTCTCAACTTTCCAGTGTGAGTAAACCCTGAACCGCGAAACGATTAAAGCCAAGAACTCCTGAAAGCATGCGCCCTGGACCCCGTTTGGCTCTATGCTCTTAACTTTAAAATGCCAAACTTGATTTAGGGTTTGCGACTTGAGGGCTAGGCTTCGGGGTTCGGAATGTAGGAAGAAGGAGTTAACTGTGCGTGGGTTACTCTCGTACGCACGGTGGGACCTCACGACGATGCCTGTATCCCTAAACCCTAAGCCCTAACCCTTGTCGGCCTTGTGCGAGTGCGAGAGTCGAAACCCTAACCCCAAACCCTTAACCTCTAAACCAGGCTAGGGCTTAATTAGGTTGTGTTCTTCAGCCCCGAGTTGTTCCCGGCCTCGGATCTGACGAATCTGGTCCCGTGCTTGAAGCGATCCGAGCCGTTTGAATGAGACCTTTGTGTAGTCTAGGGGTTTAGGGTTTTGGGCTTAGGGTTTGGGCTTTACGGTTTAAAATATGCCTGAGCCCGCCCCATCGACGACTCGTGCACTTCAGAGAGACCTCGTTCAACAAGGATATGCCTGAGCCCCTTCCTGAACACAAAAGTCTTCCCACCTCTACTTTGGGGGCCTAAGTAATTCCCTATACCATATGGGAGGGTTCCTTATTATACAGATAGCATAATGGGCCCCAAAGCCCTGTTTGAATTCTTAAGGCCCCTTTCTTACAGACGGTCCCCAGCGAATTCTCCAGAGGTGGCTGCCGGGACTGGGGCCCGGGTAGTACCGACCCAGAGGCTCCATGTACCCATATGGGGGTTTCCGAAAATAGGGGACCCTAATATAGCAACCTAAATAGTAGGATCCTTATTATAGGGACCCCTAAATAAGGTACCCCTTATTTTCGGAAACTCCCATATACTACTGTAGATGTTAAGGAAAGTTAGGCCTAAAAGGGGGTTCGTAACAAGGTGCTTAAATGCTTATGTACATACTATGGGCACATGGAGGCTTAGGGAGACTCGTTGGGGCTTCGAGGCGTTGGGGCTCTCTGGTGGCATTTGTTTTTTGCTCGGGGTTTAGGGTTTAGGGTTTAGGGTTTAGGGTTTGGGCTTGGGCGATACTGTGGGCGAGCGGCAGGCTTCTGGATGCCTTGTCGTGGTTTGCAAACGAGGAAGGAACTTTGGCCAGGTTTAGGCCTGATGTCCTTGAAGGGTGTAGGGTCTCAAGCGAGAGCAAACTCATGGTGTCGGCCCGCGTTTGGAGAATTCCAAACACACAAGCCCTCCATGACAAAACACTGGACCCAAATAATTGTCCTTCGTTCCAGCTTCCTGGCATGGACTTCGAAGCCTATGCTACAAGTGCGGAGCCGTGCTTCCTGAGTCTGCGGGACTTCAGGATACGTGGAGATAAAGATTGGGGCTCAGGGCTTAAGGCCCTACTGGTAAGGATTCTAAGGACTTGTTACTCAAGACTTAGGGGTCCAAAGGCCATACTCTCTGCAGGGCTGGGGGATTGGAGTTTATGTGCGGTTTACATTGCTGTTTCTCTGAGACTCTGTGCTCAACCTTCAAGCTTGTTGCTCTGCTGAACTTTTGGATTTGGTCCATTGGTGCTTGCGCATGATCTTGGGGGAGTCGTTGTGTGTTCTGGGGGCGAAGAAGGCTCATCAACCCCCTTGCTCAAAAGAGAGAGACTTTGACATACGAATGCTCAGTTGAATCTCTTCGGGATTTGCTGTGCAGGGTGGCGGCTTGGAAGTTTGGGCTGGGACAAAAAAGCCATCGTTGCGGCAGCGGGTTGGGTTCAGGGATTTTTGCTGTTTTTTGTTTATGGTTGAGGGTTGTTTTCTGGAGGCTTCCTGGTCTGCAACCCTAAACCCTAAACCGTTTGCAGACTGGAATTCGTGATCGAAATAGGGATTGAAGGATCAAAAAGGCGGTGGGATCCAGGTTTCCAGACACCATTGGGTCTTTACAGTTTGAGATGTTTAGGGCTTAGGGGGTGTGGCTTCGAGGGTCTAGGGTTTCAGGGTTAGTGCTTCTGGTATATGAGTGCGTGCGTTCAAACAACATAAGATTGTCTTATTTATTATCACTACAATATTAAATTGATCATTCGCAGCACTACTAGTTTTTTAATGAATAGTACAGTATTACGGCAGTATATTATCATGCAGTATGCTAAAAATAGGTGCTCCGGGGCATGTGCCCCGAAGACCCCTGCTCAGTTTCTTAAACCTTTGAGCTTGTGCTTAAGCCTCTTGCTGGCATGCACTCTCCAAAAAGCACCCAGCTCAAAGTACGCAGACTCCGTTCCGCTAGGTTCACAAAGACCACTTTGAACACCCCAAAGCACGATCTAGAGGAGCCCTTAACCACCCCCCAGGCCCTGAAGACCCTTTCATTGTCCGTATTTTCAGGATCATCCCGCCGTCCACCGCTGCATTTGGGCTCCGTAGGTCTAGGCTTGGAAGACCCTCCCGCACTGCCTGACCTCAACTTCTGTGTGCGCCCTTCGGACTACTATTATGAGACCTACTTTTATTCCTACTTTGTTTTGGCTATTATGATTGCTATCACTTGTTATTACCGTTACTATGATTATGATGAGAATTAGTCTTATGATTACTATTGCTACTCGTGCTTCGGATCGCGACATCGACCGGCAAGTGGAGCGCAGGTCCCATAAGTGAAGTTCCTAAGACCTCACCGTGAATTTAGAGGCTTGCCTTGGTTTGTCCTTGAGGAGCACTTAGCTCGCAATCGGGCTCAAGCTGCTTTATATGCATATATATATTTATATATATAGCTTATATATATATATATACATATATATATATATACATACATACACGCGTTATAGTTAGGGTCGGGGCCGGTTGAAGGCTCCTGTACTGCGTGAAGAGCAGGTTTAAGGGGATTAAGGTAGGATTGTTGGATACATCTGTTTTTTCTGGCTGCCGTCAGACTCCCAGTCTAAACACCATTGGCATTTATATTATAGTATGCAATGAATACAAGCGATGTGTCTCTGTGTGTGCATGTGCGCATTTAATCCTTTGTATATGTATACAGTACATGTATACGTAGGCACATATGTATCTGAAAATGTTCATGTACGTGTTACATATGTGTAACATGTGCGCATTCAATACGGCCACGCTCATGGAATAAGGCCTTAAATCTCCTTCGGACAGAGGCGTTTTGAGTTCTGAGTTTAGTGTTTGAGGTGTAGGGCAAACGCCACTCATGTAGAGGTCTTACAGCTTCACAGCCCTTAGCAAACCCGGCAAAGCTCCCGGAACTACATCCATTTTCAGTACTTGGGGTTCGCATGGTTCGGATACGGCCTGAAGTGGCCTACAGCACCGATATCTTTTCAGGCATTCAGTGACGGAGTTCAAAGCGCGGGCTACACTTATCCGGGCGTGTTGAGTCACGGAAGACTGCTTACTACCCTTGCTTTGGCTCCACATGCATCTATATAGGGGCCTAAATAATTACCAACACTATTTTGCGGCGTCTTATTGCAATTATAGTATGACACACCCCAAAACCTTATTCTAATCGTCCTGGCCCCCAACCCGACAACTGAACTCACAGCCCTGAAGCCTCAAAGACAGAGGGTTTAGGGTTTAGGCTTAGAGGGTTTAGGGGTTTAGGGTTTAGGGTTTTGGGTTTAGGGTTTAGGGTTTAGGGTTTAGGGTTGAAAAGCACCAACCCCTGCCAGAACCGCCGCCCTGCACCGACCAAGGTTTCTCTGTGGTCAGGTAACGCCTGGACCGCCTACATACCTTTTCTCGAACATGCAAACAGTCGCCTGGCGTGAGGGTCCAGGGCACTTCGGGGATTTGGGCTAAGATCATCTTCGTTGCATCAGTAAAGTCTTAAGTTGTTAACACACATCCCTAAACGATTGACTCTCTCGTGCTCCCGTGTTGGGTCCATTGCATGTCGCATTGTTCTCTCGGAGAAGGTGGCTTGCACTCCGATTCCTACAACTGCGTGGATGTGTTTATTGGGCTTTAAGTTGGGTCAGTTCTTGCCTTCCCGACTGCACTGCAGTTCTCACAACCGGCACTTGGAACGACGAAGATTTCAAGGCACACACTAGGTCAATCCTATTAAACCTATCGAATACTCGTAAATATTTTGCTGTGACAGTTTTCTGTTAAGTTCGTCTTTAGTTCGCAGCATTTCGGACATACAGTTTATGTCTGGATGGCAGGGTTAGCTGGAGTTCGGGATAGATCATTCCGTTTGTTCATGTCTGTCACAAGACCATCGCCCGATTCTAAAGATGTGTGAGACTCCTGGACCGGAGTGGGATAGATAGGACGGCAACTATCCAAAGATCGTTCTTGAAGTTATGCCCCCCCTAAACCCTAAACCCCTTAAGCCCCTCAACCCTAATCCCTAAACCCCTAAACCCTAAACGCCTTAAACCCCCTAAACCCCTGAACCCTAAACACTTCAGGTAGCATTCGCCATGTGGCGATTTTGTCTCGTGCTGGCACCCAGCGCGCTGGCACAGTCGAATCCTGACTTGACCGGGGCCGGTCAAGTGGTGTAGGTTGAAGGTTCAGGGTTTAGGGTTTAGGGTGCAACACAGGACAGGGGTCTAAACGCGTAGTAGCGCTTTTGAGAATCAGGGTTTCTGACTTTTTTGGGGGCTAAAGTATTCTACCCTTGAAACCTAGGTTCCTCAGCAATTAGTGCCCTATTTCCTATTTTTTTAGGGTTCTTATTATTGAAACTAAATACTACGAACATTGAAAAGGTGCCTTTCAAATTAAGGGGCTACTGGGCAACCTAGGAAACCATTATCGATTATTAAGGCACCTACACTAGGTGTAAGGCACCGAGTATGGGTGCGGAGGAAAATCTGAAACCCTCATCTTTACTTGGACACCTGAGCCAGCAGCCTCATTGAGATCTTCGAGCTGCTCTAAGGCCCTATAAGCCTAAAGAGGAAATCCTGCAGGTTCAGGGTTATTAGGGTTTAGGGTTGTTGTTAGACCTGTCTTTTCTTGGCGGGAGTCACAGTTTGTGGCCCCGATGCTTCATGTGGGGTTGATTTCGGAGTTGACATACCATAGGGGCCTAAATAGTCACCGATACTATTTGGGGGGTTAGTTCTGACATAATGTACCCCAAAACCCTGTTCTAATTGTTAAGGCCCCTACATTACTGGTGGAGAGCCTGTCCGTAGTCTGAACACTCGGGTCTCAGGGGGTCACGGTGAAGGGAGGGGTGTCGCGGGACAGGGTCGCGGGTGGCAAGCTCTCGGAGTTCAGGTTAAGGGTTTGGGGATATGGGAGTTTCCCGAAAATTAGGGGTACCTTATTCTGGGGTCCTTATAATAGGGATCCTACTATTTAGGGTGCTATATTTGGGTCCCCTATTTTAGGAAACCCCCATATAGTGTCATGATTCAGGGTTTAGGGTTATAGCGTCATCAGCACAACAGCTTGACTACTCCATCAGAGCGGCTTTGGTATCGGTGCTGCGGTTGTCGGCCTCGGTCAAGATGATTGCAAGGGCGTAGTCTGGCTAGGCTTGAGTCCAGTAGCAAAAGGGTATATAGGGTTCAGGTGTACTTCCTAAACCCTAAACCCCAAACCCCAAACTCTAAAACCCAAAGCCCTAAACCCCTAAACCCTAAACCCCAAACTCTGCACTGCCAGACTCTGGGATTCCCGGTGTGCTCCCGTTGCTGACACCTCGGCCGGGTTGCGAATCTAAGGACACTCCCCCAAACCTGCCCAGCCGGGCAGTGTCTGCGCGAAGAGGCTGCGGGTCTTGAGAGGTTTGCATGTCGCTTTCAGGTACATTGCATTTAGGGCTAGGGTCTTAAAAGCCGTTCATAAGGATTTCGGGTTTTCAGTTTGTGTGCCAGGATTTGGGGTTTACCGGAGATCTTCTGCCAGCTAGATGGAGCCATGCGCTTTTCAACACTTTACAAGCAAAAGGCCTCAGAGCGGAGGAGAAGACCCGACATTCGAAGGCATACCACTTGAACCAAGACAGAATGGAAATGCTTCCATTCAATGGATGGCCTGTTCACTGGCATTATACTTTCCCCGAGTGCAGAGATGAATGCAAGCATGTGCCTTGAAGAAAGGCATGCGCGTGAACATTCCTAGTGCCAAACACTCGAACCTAAATCTCAGAGGTGAGCACTATTTTCTGCACTCTCTAACCTTTCGTAAAATGCCCTGAACCGTAAAGTTAGTGGATCACGGTTCGAAGATCTTCGGGAGGAGGCATCAAGCAAAGTCGGTTGATCAACGTGCCTGCCTTTTGCTGGTAATATATCAACCCAAAGAACTGCTCATAGTGCTATTCCTTGATTCTTCTGACGGTTATAGTGTAATATACTGTAGTACAACGACCACCAAAGCCCTATAGATTCTCATTCTTAAAGCTCCCATCTTACTGCCGTTTCGCCGTTGCTAGAGCGGTCCACATGGAACTAGTGACGATGTTATGTCCGCTGCTCGTGTTCATCACTTCGTCAGTCTCTCAAACCCCCCAAACCCTAGACCTGAATCCCTAAAAAACCCTAAAGTCCCGACACCCGAAACCTTGTAGCCCCCAATATCGTGGAGATTTCGACTGTCAGGCTGCCGACGATAAACGAGCCGCTCTGGGGTTCGTCCAGACATCCTTGTGCCTTGACTTTTTATGGCGTCCCTTGTAGGGTCCTCTTCCTACTCTGATTCGATCACCAGACAAACATACAGTGACGCTCATGATGCTGGCACAGCTAGTGCCCTTAGTAGCAACGATCATGTCAATGCCAATGCTCAGGGGTAAGGATTTCAACACCGCAACCCGCGAGGCCATAGTTTCAGGATTGCGTTTAGCACCCATAGCAACTCCTGAAACGGTGAATTACGATTCTACCCGTCAGAAGCATCACACCCTGCAAAAATTTCACGACTGACAGTTGAAAGCTTCACCCGGTCTGCCAAGCTGTGAGGATCGAAGGTGTTTTCCTACGCCGTAGAGTGTTTAATAGTTCGAGCATATTTCAACAGTTGATTAATTACCATATCATATAACCCCAAGACCCTCTTCGGATGATTACGGTGCCTGTGTTCGCCCAAAGTCCCATGCAAGGCATTGGAAGCTGCGCGAGCAACGAGTAGCTGCTTGGCTTTGGATTGCCACCCACTACCCGAACTGTAAACCGTGCTAGGGTACACTACGAAACTTTAACCTAAACCCTAAACCCTAAACCCTAAACCCTAAACCCTAAACCCTTAGCATCAGATAGCCCAGAAGCCTTTTATAATAGGGTCGTTGGGCCCCAAAGCCTTAAC
>CAJNDV010006147.1:36244-51536 GCA_905221635.1 Symbiodinium sp. CCMP2456 | reverse complement strand
TAAACCCTAAACCGTGGGTTCCTTGCTATAATTACTCGTATGAAGGCTTGAGGGCATACGGTTTACTAAAGGGGCTTTAGTAAATATCTATACTATGTTGGGTGTTCCTTCCTGTAAATATGGTACAAACCGCCCCAAGACCCTGTTCGAATTATTAAGGTCCCCTATATGGCGGTTTAGGGCTGGCGTGCAGGTTTTTTTTGTTTTCAGGGGTCTGGGGGTCCTCTAGCGTCACCACAGACCGGATGCGAAAAGGGGTCTAGGGTCTAGGATCTGCTTAGGTTTGAGTCGCATCACAGGGCGTACGATTTTGGATTTCGGGCGGCAGTGCTTTGTACGCGATACATGGCCAGACACAGTGACAAGGGTGTCTCGACGCGATAGCAGATGAGTTTGCTGATGTCCCTGATGCACTGAGTATAGTATACTGTACTTTTTATACTATACTATGTGCTATACTATATGCCATGCTATTCTTTTGCTCTACTATACTATGCTATACTCGGGAGGGAAGGGTGCTTCTCACTCGACTCATCTTTCAAAGCATGGTTCTCTCAGGCCGAGCAAACTCTTACATTACTGCGGGCTGGCCCTCAGCCCATAAGGGCCTTATAGGGTCCCATATGGGTACTACAAGGGTACCTTAGGTTGACGATGCAGCGGTACCGTCCTGAGTGTGAGACATCGGCACAACATCGGCTGCAGGAGTTCACAGGTAGGCTACGAATCGAGATCAAGCCCCTCTTGCAGCTGCCGAAGTTTGCAGTAAACCCTCAACCCGGCATCGCTTCCATAGTCGAACCCCTGTGAGACCCGTTTATAAATTCACCCTAGAATCCAAACCCTGCAAAAGCCCCAGTCATGAAATCCCAGAGCCCCACACCCTAAAGTATTCATTCAAAACCGCGACCCTCGAGCTCTCAAACCCCAAACCCTAAACTTAAACCCTAAACCCTAAACCCTCGAGCTCTCAAACCCTCAAAACCTCAGCCCTAAGTCCCTGAAGGCCCGAGATGGGGAGCTCTACTGCGCTCGAGCAATGGCTGTGCTCTGCTTAGACAACTTCAAGGTTTGCTGGACCCATAGGCCCCATAGTAGTTCCTTTTTGGGGGTTACCGTATAGGATTCTATATATGAACCCCAAAAAGGAACTACTTTAGGGCCTATGGGTAGTTACTCTAGTTTAGGGTTTAGGGTCTCGGGCTCTAGCTGACGTCCTGTCGAAGTGGTGCAGAGCTGACCCTGGGTGTTCTTCCGCAGGCAAATTAAAAGGTCAGGCTAGCAACTCAAGATCAGCCGGCATGCATAGCTAAGCCCTAAACCACCGTAAACCCTAAAACTACATGAGAACAGTCGGCGTGTCTGAGCTGAAGCTCAGGTGATGACGGGTGTCATGACAGCAGTGGCACACACCCTCCCGTGGGGTGTGCTGACGATCACAATGTGGATCCTCCTGTCGAAAGCAGGCCGCGGGCACCATGGACCATGGCTTGGTGCTCATTCCGGCGCATATGTAATGCCTTAGAAAGGCACACAAGCATAAGTACACGCTAGCATGTGGATCCCTCTATCAGAAATCAGGGACGTTGTAAGTGGAGCTTAGTATCCACACCCTAAACCCTAAACCCATGATTGGAAAATGGGCTTACAGGGTCCCGGGAACAGGGCAGAGGAATCCTTCCTACGAGAGGGTCCCTGCATGAAACCGACTCTTGGAGTTCTGTGCGGGTTTTGGGTTTAGGGTTTTGGGTTTTGGGGTTTCGGGTTTGGGTTTTGGGGTTTAGGGTTTAGGGTTAACCCGAAACCCTGCCATTCGGTTTCCTTTCTAGAGATCAGCTGTTCTCAGAGGGACGAATACCCCTGAATTGAGAATTTTCTGTATACGTGACTTGTTAAAGTAAGCTAAACCCTTAAGTTTTCAATGACGGCTGGGGATTCCAGTTTTGTTGGGGCCAGGGCTTTGTGCTTGAACCAGCAGGCGAAGGGTTCTATGTTGGAGAAGCTCCCCCTAAACCCCAAATCCCATAAACCCTTCTAGCATTTTCTGACCCTCAAACAATAAATCCTAAAAGCCATAGCCCTAAATCTGAAAGCTCTAAAGCATCGAACCTAAGTCCTCAAAAAATACCCTACACTTTCCCGGCCTCCGGCTTAGGGTTTAGGGTTCAGGGGTTTCCTTCAGACCTAAACCCCTTTAAAGGAAGCCTAGGGTTTAGGGTTTAGGGTTTAGGGTTTAGGGTTTAGGGGGATCTCTATAGTACCCTTTAAAAGGTCCGTCCTAAAGCCCTTAGATCAGATGCGCAGGCAATGGCCAGATTCCGGCACACCAGGTCATGATCGTACAGCGGTTGATTCAGGCACCGTCCAGGGTTTAGGGTTTAGGATTTAGGGTTTAGAGTTAAGGGGTTTAGGGTTTAGTGTTAACCCCTAAACCCTAAACACTAAACCCTAAACCCTAAATCCTAAACCGACTGTTAAGGGGTTAAGGGGTTTAGGGTTTAGCTGTGTGTCGGCATCCTCACAGGGTTCTTCAAGGTCTCCACGTTGGGTTCAGGGTTTAGGCTTTCTTGTAGGTGCCTTAATATTTTCAATAGGGTTTTGGATTCCTTCATAGTACTATTATAATTATAATAAGTAACCTTAACAGGAATATTGGTAATTATTTTGGTTTCTGTGTCAATAAATTCGGCTATTTATCAGCAGAGATTAGGTGATTAGGTTTAGGGTATAGGGAGTACGGCTGGGAATCTGCGGCGGCGGTTCAGGCTTTAGAGGATTGGGGCTTGGCCCAATGCCCCTTACATCGGAGGCCTCGGGTTCAGGGTTTAGGCTTTAGGGTGTGCTACGGCGCAAAACATGTTGGTTTGTTCTTTGATAGCCAGTGGTTGGAAAACACATGCTGTGTTTTCCAATGTCGGTACTTTCTGACAAGCTAAAATTTAGGTTGAACTTTCTATTTCTTTGGGTACTGGGGCAGTGAGATAAAACTACAGTTTCAAGATCAACAGCCCGCTGGCCACAAAAGACACCCCAGTGGTAGGCAAGCAAGCTTCCGAACATAATATATAAGATTTTCTATAGGACTTAGAATAAGGTTTTGGGGCCCATTATATTTTAATCATAATAAGGAACCCCCCCAAAATATTGGCAGTTATAATTATTTAGGCCCCTACGCTGCGGAATGTCTTAAGCCCTTGAACCCGTCAGCCGAAGCCGCTAGACTCATGACGTGGACAACCTGAACCCTAAACCCTGCACCCTAATCCCTAAATCCTAAACCCTAAACCCTAAACCCTACACCCTAATCCCTAAATCCTAAACCCTCATCCTCGAAGCTCCAACATTAAGTGTGTTTACTCAGCCCCCGTAAGCCTAAACCCTATAACCCTAAAGCCCTCAAGCCCTAAACCCGGGTTTAGGGTTTAGGGTTTAGGGTTTAGTAAAAGCCCTATAAATCCAAAACCCTAAAACCCTAGAGCCCTAAACCCGCCGAAACCCTAAAGCCCTAAACGACTTTCTTGAAGGCCCTGCTGGGCAACATGGGGCAACTCTCCAATGGTTTGGGTCGGGCGATGGTCGTGCCGAACAGCTTCTTTCGCATCAGGACAGCTTAGGGCCCTAAACCCTAAACCCTAAACCCCTAAACCCTAAACCCTAAACCCTAAACCCTAAGGGCTGCAGGGTTTCGGGTTTCAGGGTTCAGGGCTCCTCAAAGAAGGGGGCCTAGGGCTGCAGGGTTTAGGGTTTAGGGTTTAGGGTTTAGGGAAGATAAGATAAAGGGTGCTTTACCGGATCTATAATCAGGGCAGTCTTTTTCTGCAGATGAGGGTTTCCCGATTCAGTGTTTAGAGTTGAGGGTTTCGGGTTTAGTCGTCGTGGGGGTCAAGGTTGAGGATGAGGTATGATGTACATCATGATACAGTTTGATGCACACCTCATTGCACTACCCATCTCTTGATTTCGATGTGTTCATGGAATCTTGCATTTGTGCGTGGTTTCGACCCCGTACGATGTTGAAGGTTCAAGAAACTGGTAGTGGTACTGATATTTGTCTCGCTGCAGGCTTCAGCCAACATGTTTCACAACTTCCTGCAAAATTTAGACATCGCTTGATCATGGGCCGCGATTGTCGGTGATGTGCCGTATTCCTGCCTCATCACCGTCTTCTCACAATAAGTTGCTTTGATCTTACCATGTGACCTGTTCTCTTGCTCCGAGTTCAGTTTCAGAGAGTGGTGCGACGCACGGGTTTAGTAAGCATGTACTGCAACAATCCGCAGCAGCCCCGAGCCAGGCTTGGATGGATCGATGCAGCTATATCCTATTGGTTTAGGGTTTAGGGTTTAAAGTTTAGGTGGTCTTGAAGGGTTTCCACTTGAAGACTCTACGTGGCCTTTGTAATTATACCAACTGGACGGCTCCAGTAGAAGCTAAGCATTGTATGCCCTAGTGTGTGTGTTTTTGGGGTGCAGGGGGGAAGGGAGGGTCTTCATGAACCGTGGAGAGGCGCTTCCTCGCGCAACCTGATCGGCCGGAGGATTCTTGGCACCGTTTCATGCCGATGGGGTTTTGAACAGGGTTTCGGGGTTCGGAGTTCAGGGTTTAGCTAGGAATTAGGGCACAGGGTTGTAAGGGATAAATTTCGATTGTGGCGAATGTACATCTTCGGCTTGATGACGTGGGATACTGGTATTACATACCCTACTTCATGTTTTTCCGCGGTCGAGATCTTATCGACTTGAGGTTGCCCTCGTTCCTGGCCTCTATGTTTCGGGTTCATGGTTTAGGATTTAGGGGTGAGGGCTTAGGGATTGGAACCCGATATCCTATAAGTGTAAAGCGCATGGCGCTCAACCCTGCATCCTGAAACTTTCGTGAGGCTAAACCTTAACCTACCAAAACCTACTTTTTTGTAGGGTCCCTATAAATTCCAGATTAGAGCTCATAATCTACAAAAAGTAGGGTTTGGCAGTTTAAGGTAGCTGGTGTGTGACCATTATCTGGACCCCACAAGTACGTAGAAAAATAGTCTTTTCATGGGTGTTGGGCCATTATGTTACCTGCTTTGGGGGGGTTCGGTAGCTAAGGAAACGAGGTGTTAGGAGTCCCGGGTTTTGTAATATAAGGGTGCGGTAGAGGCCTGCTGCAATTCGAAGGGACACCCCCCAATTCAGAACAACGTGAAGTGTAGATACTCCCAAAAGCCTAAACCCCAAAAGCCCTAAACCCTAAACCCAAATCCTCGCCTGGCTTGTCCGAGTTGTAAGAGTGTGAACAATCCTGAACCGAACCCGACATCCTGATAGCCAGCAGGATGTAGGATGGGCTGTACTACATACTGCTGATGTCATATTTCCTGCATTACAGTAAGGACCCTAAACCATGAGAACTATGGTATATTCCTTATTATGGGTAATGTAGGATGTATGTCATCAGCCGTGAAATAGGGTTTGGTATACTATAGCATAGTTATATCATTAGAGTTTATACGGAACCCAAATACTCCATACCAGTTGAGGGTTTAACTTGTGATTTATATTTAAATTTTAGAATTTAGATTGAAAGTAAAGGGGTTACACCTTCGGGCTCCAGAAGCAACGGGAAGCCTAGTCATGCAGGGGCAACCGGTTTTGGGTTTTTGGGTCTTGGGTTTAGGAGGCTATTGGAAGCACTGGGCTTTGGGTTTAGGGGGGCTATTGGTAGCGCTAACACCCGGGCCCTAAATTCTACTTTGTTGGTTACCTCGGTCTCGTATGGTCGGGTCCTAACCATACCGGTCGACTATCCACAAATCGGTACTGCAAAGCAAAAGCCTGACCCTAAACCCTAAACCTCCACTTGCAATCTAGTAGAGGCTTTGGGTTTAGAGGTTATCCCTCAAACCCTAAACCTAAACCCTAAACCCCTATATAAACCCTAAACCCTAAACCCAACAAGGAACCCTCACAGTACCTTTGTGAAGGAGCCAGAAGACCTAAAGCCCCCTTTCTTGCAACAGACTATGTGCCGAAAAGACGGAGGCCTTGTTACTGTGATCCGAAAATCGGTTTAGGGTTTAGGGTTTAGGGATTTAGAGTATAGGGTTTAGGGTTTAGGGTTTAGGGATTTAGAGTTTAGGATTTAGGGTTTCCTTTGCTTCAAACCCCCCCCCCCCTCCCTCTTTAAATGGTACCACTGTTTTCTGAAACCCCCGATGGCGGAGTTCGGAAGGATGTGGTTCGGCAGCCCACGGTGCAGACCCAGAAACCTGACTGCCTTGGGGTCTTGGGGTTTAGGAATTGGGGGTTTAGGGGTTTAGGGGTGTAGGGGTGTAGGGGTGCAGGGGTGCAGGGTTTTGGGGGTTTTGGGGTTTTAGGGGTTTTGGGCGTAGGGGGGTGAGGGATGATGCTAAGTCGGATTGAAGGTGTGGTTGCCTTGCAGGAGTTCAACGAGATCGGGTGGAAGGTTCAGGTTCTGGGTTTAGGATTCACTGCCTTCGCTGCTGGCACTCTTCTGTCTCGGCTGAGTTTCGTACAGGTTTTTCGGGCGGTAGACAATATTCAGATATATTCAGGGTAAGAGAAAAGGTGACAATCATCTGCACGATCACAACGCAGGTCACAACTGCAGGACCGAAATCAACCCTAAACCCAAGTCTCTTCCCATGCGTTTACATCGCTGCGAGTTCCAGCCCAGCTCATGGAGCCCAAATCTTTCGGGGCTCTTAGTACCTTAGTCTCTGAATGGCTAACCGCAGTATTCCTGAGGGCTCCCTAATGTGAAATGTTGGTTTAGGGTTTAGGGTAATATACCCGGAAATCTCTTAGAATCCGTATGTAAGGCCCTGGTGTTACTCCGGGTTTACAGATAGGGCCAGCCCACCAAGCCTGAAAATCTCGCACCGAGCTTTCTTGACATGAATCATGCCTTGTTCAGGGGTCCTTTTTGTCAGGGTCCTACTAGTTAGGGTTCTAGTCAGGGTCCCGTATCCATCTTCTGAAAAAAACTCCTCGAGGGCAAAACCCCCTGAATCGTTCCGGATTCGAAAGGTGGGTTAAGTTGAAGGATGAGGGTTGAGGAAGGTTTTACTATCAACCTGCAAGACTCCATGTCTGCTTAGTAGCTGCGTAGGTAACTTGAGCTTTTTCGGATCACCTGTAACCCTGCCATACCTGACACGCTTACGCTTAGGGGCCCAGGAACCTCTGAACTGGGTGGAAGTGAAATCCCTAACCCAAAGCTCGACCCTGAAGCGTGCCTGGACCCCCAAACTATATAGGGCACTGGCCCTTTATTATATGGATGTTGGGCAGGTAGTTTACCTACTGTTGGAGGGCCTCGGGCAAAGAATCCAAAGGGTCCTAAGTACCTATATAGTAGTAAGTAGGGGTTTGATAGTAGGAATTACCGTTATGGTTAGGGTAAGTACCCCTCATACAGATACTTAGGACCCCTTGGGGGAATCAAATTCGAAGCTCTCGAAGCTCCACTAACTTAGTTCTCCAATACCCAATCTTTAAACTTTTGGGGCTCTAATGATTTAGTACCAATCTGAAAGTTTAACCTTTTATCTCCCTGGCTCATTGGGGAAGTAAGAAACCCTAAACCCTAATCCCTAAACCCTAAACCCTCGCCTAGCCTAAACCCTAAACCCCCAAAAGTTCCTCTGACCTTCTTCCGAGCCTGGAGAGACCTAAACCCTAAACCCTAAACCCTAAAACCTAAACCCTAAACCCTAAACCCTAAACCCTAAACCGTTAAGCTCAGGAACGCACCGGCTCTCCGGGTGATGGGAAGCTTCACCTATGCCGGGGCGACGCTGTGGCTGTGGTTTAGTCGGGCTTAGAATATAATGTAGAGGCCTTAATAATTTAGAATAGGGTTTGGGGTACATTATACGATAACTTAGAATATATTGTAGAGGCCTTAATAATTTAGAGTAGGGTTTGGGGTACAGTATACTACAACTATAATAAGGAATCCCCAAAACCCTATTCTAATTATTAAGGCCCCTACAGTACCCAGAGAGCCCAATATCCCAATATGTCCCCCGTTATCCAGGAATCCAGCAGCCCCGGTTTGCGGACAGCTACCACACCCGATCCTGACTACAACTTTCCGTAGCTATGGAAGTGGACCACCCGAAGTTCCAAAATTCAGATAGTGCCACCCAGACCTTCCAATATCCCTTAATAAATTTCACTACCCAGTTAGTTAGTTACTTAATTAGTTAATTAATTAATGAATAAAAAGAATTATATAATTCATTAATTGAGTGATGAAGTAACTAGTTAAATAATTTCTCAATAAATTAGGGAATATTCCTTCGATTTCAAATTTCAATAGGATCCCTAATTTGAAAGGTCTGTGCACAGCCTTTGGCAAGTGCGTGGCCACACTTCACATTGATCATTGAGCTCATGGGCTTGGAAATTTTCCACGGTTTCTGATGGCCCCAAAACGGTTTCGGAATCGAGTATTCTGCACTACGGTGTACGGCAATGTGGTGACCGGATCAACTCGTCATCATGTGTCTTCTAGTTCCTGATTTGCTTATTATAGTATGTGCCACCCAAACCCTAAACCCTACACCCTAAAGCCATTTTTTTCTGGTGATTCTGCGGTTTCGGAGCTGATTTAGCCTGGTAGCCCTTTGCTCATCCTGAGGGCTCAGGACTTCTATAGACCAGAAGCACTAAGACCTTAAATAATGCAGACCCGTGAGGAATGGATTCCCTTAAGGGCCTTTGTTCGGATTCCTCCTAAAATCACTGTTAAGGGAGAGGGGTGTATTAATCGGGGTCTTAAAGCTTAACTAGCTTTAGGAGTTCCGCCCCACCTAGGAGATGATGTTCAAAGATGACGGACCCTAGAATCCACTAGTCGCATCTGTAGGCTGAGGCCTCACACGATTGGGTGGTTTAGGGTTTGCAAGGGCCTAAATTTGAGCCCTAAGTCCTGAATCTACTGAACCCTAAATCTCCGACCACCAGACCTAAAACCTGACAGCCCCCCAAAAAAAACACAACCCCAAAAACAACACTGTGATTCCGAATCCCTGAGCTCGATATACAGCCCTATACGCCATGTCCGAGATGTAATATTGGAGCCACCGAAGAGTCTCTTAGGAACCTGATTAAGAAACCGTGGCACTAGAACCCCACAAAAATCAGGATCCAGATAGAGAGCCGAATAAAGACCTAAGGTCCTTTAATCTGGTTCCTGTATTAGAGTTCAAGGTTTTCGTGGCTTGAGGAGTAGGATGGCGGGCATGAAGCCAAGAGTTGCAGATTTAGTGTCTACCCATAGGCCCCATAGTAGTTCCTTTTTGGATTTCATATTTGGAATCCTATAAGGTAATCCCAAAAAGGAACTAGTATGGGGCCTACGTGTCTAGTGTCGGGCTTTAAGGTCAGGGCTTAGTGTTCATAGTCAGCCTTCGGGGTGAGAACTTAAGTAACTGTTGGTTTAGGGTTTAGGGTTTAGGGTTTAGGGTTTAGGGTTAACTTAAGCATATATGTGGCCATCCCAGTTTTCTTGGTAGCCTTCCTCTTCAAAACCGGCTACTCGAAGTGTTTTTAGGCTCTCCAAGTCAAGAACTTGCGAAATTGCATCAGAATCAGAATCACGGAAGACTCCGAGAGAATTCGAAGGAAGCCGATATTGAAAGACTTGGACATCGCAGTGCCGCAGGGTGCCACCTGGCCGCGACACGCAACGTAGGGTTCATTTTTGGCTTTGTCGGCTGTTTCACGCAAGCCAAACTGATGACCCATCTTATTTCTTTACCCTTACCCTCAAAGGACTCATATTTTAAAGGCTTTTGGGCCCAAAGACCCTATTATATAAGGCTTTTGGGCTTTTTTGATGCTTCGGCTTAGGGTGACAGGGAAAGACCCGGAGAGCCAGGTTTCTGGGTTTCCCGGAGGCCAAGGGTTCATAGAGTTTAGAGCTTACCCAGTTTAGGGTTTAGGGTCTAGGGTTTAGGGTTTAGGGCCTAGGGCCTAGGGTCTAGGGTTTAGGGTTTAGCGTCTAGGGTTTAGGGTTTAGGGTTGAGGGTCTATTGACAGAGTTTCGGAAGTTTAGCATTTACATTCAATATAGAAGCCTAAATAATTGCCAATGTTATTGTTAGGGTTCCTTATATTACTAATCTACTGTCATGGAGCCCAAAACCCTACTCTACTTATTAAGGCCCCTACATTACCTGAAATCCCTTCCAGCCCAAATCATGCTCAGGACAAGCGGGCATGCGCTTTAGATTCAACTTCTGAGGGTGTCTGCATAATTTCGAGGGTAGTTTGCCACAATAACAGGACATCCTTACAAGAAGAATCCTAAAAGGGACCCTAATTTGTAGAACTACCCATACAGACCCGATTAGCCCTCAAGCAGACAGTTTTGGACTTGGCGCCTCTCTCGCCGTCTATCTCTCTCTCTCTCTCTCGCTCTCATTTCTGCTTGTGCGGAGAGAAAGAGAGAGAGCGAGAGAAGCACTAATCCAAAACTTGCAGACTTTGCCCCCCAACCTCCAACTTGTTCTTTGAAGGAACTTGTGGGTATCATCGGTCGTGTGGGCGCGGGCAAGAGCGCCTTGGTGGCAAATGTCCGGTGCACGGGGTGATAGGATTTCCGATATCGAAATCCTACACCTATAGGGTTTTATAGGGTCTGTAGGGTTTAGGATTTAGGGTTATAGGGTTTAGGGGTTGATGAGCAGTACAGACTGTCAGATTCAGCCGATGGAGCAGCAAGCCCTCTCTACCCCCAAGTCGCGTAAGCCTGTGAGCAGCAGCAGGGGCATGCAACATTACTTTTGGTCTACTAAGCAGGTACTGGAATCCCAGGGTATGATGACAAGCCTTCGACAATGGCATGTTGTGGCTGATAGTGCCGAATGCAACAAGAAGCCCCAAACCGTAACTACTGCTTTTGCAATCGCTGCGCCCTCGGTTTTAAAGTTTTGCGCTTCTCCACAGGCCCGAGAGGGTAGAAAGCATGGGGCTCCTATAGTAGGAATTGCACAAGATTAAATTCAATATTAAATATCCCCCCACATGGGAAACCCAAAACCCAAAACTCTTAGGAGGCAACAAAAAACCCAAAAACCCTAAACCTGAGGGCCCTTTGGAGTCCAGAAGCTGTAAACCCAGGCCCCGCCAGCCCCAAGTTTCATGGAAGCCCCAACAGGCAAGGCTGAGGGCTCAGAGTTTGGAGGTTTGGGTTCGGAGCTTATTGGGTTTAGGGTTTTGGGTTCGGGGCTTATTGGGTTTTGGGGTTTTGGGGTTTAGGGTTTGGGGTTTAGGGTTCAGACACCTAAATCCAAATGCTATACATGTGTTGGGTTTTACAAGTTTGCTGGTGTCTTGAGAAGACCTTAAGATTCCACCTTGCCGGCATACACCCCAAGCCCGTGCTCAAAAGGGTTCAGAGTTGAGGGTGCAGGGTCTCCGATGAGATGCGAACATGAGGCAGCCTCTTGCAGACGGTTATCGGCGAGCTCCACCCGCTGAACGGGACTGTCCGACTCAACCCTAAACCCGAAAGCCGTCAGGGAGATTCAGAAAGGTAAAATGACTGCATCTACACTACACCCTAACTGAAGGACAGCAACAAATACACACCTAAATTCCAAACAGTTCCAGAGACCCGCATGTTGGATCCGAAGTCTGGCCGAAACAACCAGATCCGATCTCTGCTTAGGGCCTGCAAAAGATATCCTGCAGGAATCCTACTAGCCCTCCATAGCTGCAAGCCCCTAAACCCTAAACCCTAAACCCTAAACCCTAAACCCTAAACCCTAAGCTGTAGCTCTTCCGCCGTAACGAGAGACCTAAGTCTCGAATCGTCATTAAAAAAGGAGGTAAGAGGACAGGGGTGACTGGGATGAGCAGCTAAGAGAGCCTTAAAAGGGCACACCGGCTGCCCCAAAGTGCTGCAATCGAAAAGTTGGGAGGCTTCCATAGCACCCATCCCCATCTTCGAACACTAAATAGCAGGATCTCCACAGTACGAACAGCAGTCCTACTTTTCGAGACAGAGTGGTTTCGTTTGACGTTGTCATCCGTAGTTCCAGGGCTTCTGGATTTAGGGTTTAGGGAGTTTGGGTTTAGGGTCTCGAGTTTAGGGTTTGCGGTGTAGGGCTTGGTTCGGGAACAAGGGCCGGAGCATGGTACTAATGATACCCGGCCCCCTTTCTTGAAGGGTCCTTATAGTCGGACCCGCATTAAAATCCTTATCGGGAGGACACGGGGTGATAGGGCAGGAGTCTACCTTCTCTCACGCGCCCCACTCCAAAGCTTCTTTTTTTTGATAGATGTCCCCTAAACCCAAACCCGAAAACCTACAGTAAACCCTAAACCCCGAAACCCTAAACCCTAAACCCTAAACCCCGAAACCCTAAACCTCTCCCGGTTCATCCTTTCGACTTGTCCAGAGGGGGCCCTTTCTGGGCATTCGGCTTTGGGCTCAAGGCTTTCTGTTGCTAAGAAGGAAGCCTAAGGCCTAAGAGTGACCCCTTTTTTGAAGCAGTTTAGGGTTTAGGGTTTAGGGCGTAGGAGTTTGTCATTATTGCTAAGTGAACTGCAGTAGCTCTTGCATCCCTCAACACCGTTTCCGCTTTTTTTTGCTGAGGGTTTGGGAGTGAGTTTGCGCTGACGATGCATGGGATTTGCTTCCCAAGACTCCTGTCACAGTTTCCTAAACCCCCCAAAGTAGGTAAAATAATGGCCCAGCACCTATAAAATGCTATCAATCTACATAGTTTTGGGGTCCAAGAAGCCTGTGTCTTCTGCGAGGAGTGGCGGGCAAAGCTTCGTCGAAGCACCCGATACGAGCAGCGGCCACATTGCCTACTGCGCTCAGGTGCTTCAGAAGCTGCAGAGGGTGGGTTAGGGTTCGCTTTAGGGCTCCAGGTTTATAGGGTTTGGGGTGTAAGGTCTTTTGGTTACGGAAGTCGACAATGCCCTTCAGATGCTTTAGGGGGCGGTCGGGCTTTGGCTGGGCATCTTATAAGCCACCTTAGTTGGGCTTCGGGCCCGTCACGCTCAGAAAGCCCAGTGTCCCGTAATTCAGATTCAGGAATAGACTGGGGGTCTGGGGCCCTAGGTTTAGGGTTTAGGGTTTAGGGTTTAGGGTTTAGGGTAGACGACTATTATACACCATCACACTAAGCCATTAAGTATCCTTTCAGAGGTTTCAGTTATATTCCTTACTTGAGGAGCCGTCCGCTTTGGGAACCACCGGAGCTGTTAAGAACCTGCCAAGCCACCAAAAAGACTGGGTCTCTTGATTTCGCCTCAACCCTAATCCTTAAACCCTAACTTCTGAACCCTATCCCCGATCCCCAAAACCCTAATCCCTAAGCCCTACTCCCTAAACCCTAATCCCGAAAACCTCAATTATGTTTAAGGCCTGGGTAGCTTTGGGACCCTGAGCCCCCTTAGACTTATAGCAGTGGAGTGGGTGGCCTTTGATCTGTAAATCCCCTGGGATTCTAGACAAGTAAGTAAGCCTCCCAACCCTAAACCCTAAACCCTAAACCCTAAACCCCTAAACCCTAAACCCTAAACCCTCATCAGCTTTCAACCTTAACTTCAAGGGCTTAGGTCTTCCTAGACCCTAGGCTTTAGGATGTAGGGTTTCTTCTAGGTTCTGGCTACTTCTCAGCGCAGTACACTTGTCAAAGTTATACACCACCCTAAACCCTAAACCCTAAACCCTAAACCCTAAACCCTAAACCCTAAACCCTAAACCCTAAACCCTAAACCCTAAACCCTAAACCCTAAACCCTAAACCCAATCCTAGCAAAAAACCCTAAACCCCCAAAAGTTCCTCGGACCTTCTTCCGGGCCTGGAGAGACCACCCTTGCCGCTCATTACATTGCTGCAAGTGCATAGTGCGTTGGGTTTAGGGTTTAGGGTTTAGGGGTTTAGGGTTTAGGGTTTAAGGCTTCGGGTTTAGGGTTTAAGATTTAGGGTTTAGGGGTTAGGCGCGATTCCGTTGCTGCCTGTCACCTTCCCCGGCCGACTTCACAAGCCCGGATGCAAAAGGGGTTTAGGGTTTAGGGTTGTAAGGTTGTTTCCTGAATTATATTCCTCGATCAAGGGGTGTAGGTGGGAGTCTCTGCAACCCTAAACCCTAAACCCTAAACCCTAAGCCCTAAACCCTTAACCGTAAACCCCTAAACCCCTAAACCCTAAACCCTAAACCCTAAACCCTAAACCCTAAAACCGAACGAGGTGCCGTGGATCTTTGAGGGCACTCTCCGCGAGAACATCATCATGAACCAGCAGCTCCATCATGACCGCCCAAGCCTCAGTTTATGGTGTAGGGCTTAGGGTTTATAGGGTTTAGGGTTTAGAGTTTAGGGTTCAGGGTGTAGGGTGTAGGTTTTACAGGGTTTAGGGTTGATAAGAGCTTCCTTCTACTATGCCCTGATGCTGCGTTTCCCGTTTTTCCACCTGTTTCTACCCCCCCAAACCCTTGGGAGGTGTAAATGCCGAGGAAAGGCATGAAAGCCCAACGATATCCCCAATCCCCAGCCCTAGAATCATAGAACTTGGAGATCCGTTTCACGGCGTGAATGCGTCATTTGTTCCTGCACTTCGTGGGGTTATAGGGTTCAGTGCCAAGTTTGGGGCGCAGGCATGTTCCTCGAAGTCTTGTGCCAGAGATTTGTAGCTGTGGTCCAGTGCCCAGGGAGCGCAGGACCCTGAAATGCTTGAACCCTGAGTCCCGAAAACTTGAAGCCTGAAGCACTAAAAGCTCATGCAGATATGCCTCTAACCGCAAAACTCGGTGCGCAGTCCTAGACACCCATGTAGTTCCCTAAACCGTAAACCCTAAGCCCCACACTCCCACTAGACATGGAAGACCTCCAAGCTACTGAAGCCAAACCGCGCTTGTCTAAGCATGCTGGGCTCCATCAAATTCTCATGCAAACCCAAAATAATAGCCTGAATATAGAAGCCTGAACTGAACAGTTAATCAGCAACATTAGCCACTCTTAGGGGTCCTTAATACAATCGTAATGTATCTAACTTACACAGGAAAGCCTGCTCGAAATAAATACGGCCTCTGCGGTATATAGCAAGCCCCAACATCTCGAACCCTGGCATCGCGACCTTGACCCTAAACCCTAAACCCTTAAACCCTAAACCCTAAACCCTAAACCCTAAACCCTAAACCCTTAAACCCTAAACCCTAAACCCTAAGGATATTACAAATGCATCCACGCCGCGGGCCTTTCCTCCGACCTCCAGATCTTGCCTGGCGGCGACCAGGCGGGGCCATGGTTTAGGGTTTAGGGTT
>CAJNDV010006147.1:25736-36130 GCA_905221635.1 Symbiodinium sp. CCMP2456 | reverse complement strand
GTTTAGGGTTTAGGGTTCAGAATTCACACCGGAAGTCCTGAAAGCTCCAGGTGCCCAGGCTGCGAAAGTTTTAAGCAGGAAACCTACTGCAACTCCGATTGCATACCCATTTGCTGAGGGTCATACCTTGTTTCAATAGCAGTACATGAGGTAGACTCCAGACCCAAATCCATCCAATTCCCAAGCTCCCGTTCTGAAATTCCGAACCAGGCACTGGACAAAAACGATGCATCCGTTCAGGGTACCCCCTCCCCCCCCACCCAGACTTCAGCAATTGAGATGCAAACCTGCATCCGGGAGTTTAGGGTCTCGTTCAGGGTTTAGGGTTCAGGTTTTAGGGTCTTGGGACACACCTGAACTAGTTTCAGGGGATTTCAGGGGTTTCGGACTTCGGGTACTCCAGCAGCTTCTGCATTTAAAGGCTGGCATTTAGGGCCGTTCGAGTCTGGGCTTCATGGGGTTTAACGTTTTCGGATTTAGGTTTAGGGAAAGGGCCTTTAGGGGTCTAAGGTTTAGCGTCTAGTCTGGGTTCAAACACAAGGGCCTTGAGTCATTCAGGTCTGGGCCTGGGGGTTTTGGGGTGTCTTAAACCCTAAACCCTAAACCCTAGACAAGACATTAATTACCCTGCAATGCGGGCTCGTCCTTGCTACGTAGGAGGCAAAAAAACCCTAAACCCTGAACCGTGGGGGTTTTGGGGTGTAGCACCGGGAGCCGTTCTATAGCAGGTGAATGTCGAAGGGATTAGGTTTTTAGAGTTTAGGGTTTAGGGTATCCAACCCAATGCAAGTTTAGAACAGACTTGGTTTGCATGCAAGCTCCTTGGCCGAAGTGACGTGGTGGATGGACTTCAATATGGGGGTTTCCGAAAATAGGGGGTACCTTATTTTGGGTCCCTATAATAGGGATCCTACTATTTGGGGTACTATATTAGGGTCCCCTATTTCCGGAAACCCCCCATATCCCTATGGGCAGCAAGGAAGGCCCTACACCTCTTGTCCATTCCACCCCAAACCTACCTATGGTCTCCGTTGTAGTGCCCCTCTTGTGGTTTAACCGCTTACATATCTAGGCTACTACTTACTAGAATCAGGTAACCGCAACAAGGGACTACTTGGCGACCTATAGGTAATATTAATCAAAAATTTCTTAGATCGTAACTACAGGCACCGTTGAACCCATGAGCTTCACCCTAGCCGGAACCTACCGAGAAATATCGAATTCCCTAAACCCACCGGAGAGGATTAAGGGTTGTCGGTTCTGGGTTTGTAGTTTAGGGTTTAGTGCTTAGGGTTTAGGGTTTAGCGCTTCAGCGCGTAAGCCTGAGTCCATGAGACCGCCGAAGGTGACGATTGGCTCCTTCGGGATTCGCCTCTCTGGAGGAGCCAGACGATGGTTGATTTACAGATTTACAGAATTTTCATCAGTTCTTATTACTATTTTTGTTTTATTTTATAAAAGGCAATATAAACAGTCAGCATCACGTGCTTGAATATCTCGAACCCGCAACCTGCGACCTTTGGCGAGGAGTCTAGGTCCCTCTTCTGGTGACAGTTTGGGGTAAAGCGAGACCCAGCTCGACGACAAATTTATATAATGCCTTGATTCTAGGAATCGGGTTGAGGGATTTGCTGAGGTTCAGCTTTCTGCGTGTAAGCTTGATGTTGGCTGGATCCCGCGCCTTTAGATAGCGAGATGTTGGCCTGAACACACATTGTCATGGCTTTACGCCCGCACAGATTGAGTGTAGAGGGACTGGGGCATTTTGGTTCTGAAGCTCCGACATCGTCTACCTTGATCCCTGGGGTATTAGGCTTTCAGAAGCACCAGCACCAGCACCACCACCACCGCCGCGCCCGCCGCCACCACCACCACCACCACCACCACCACCACCACCACAAGAAAAACACCCATCAAGAGCTTAACATGTGAAGTCAGGGGTTCCGAATTAGGGGTCCGCATAGTAATCATCCTACTATCTCGGCTTTATACTAGGGCCCCTTGCTTCTCTGGAACTCCCAGATGAATCCCCAAGAGTGGTATGGGTTATTGTCCTCGGACGTCGCGCATGAAGCTCTATTGTCTACGGTTTCTGTGCGCAGGACAGCGGGCCCGCGTGGCCTTGGCGCGAGCTGCCTACATGGAGGCGGAAATCGTGTCACGAAAGCGTCGAGCCCGAGGGCCCCGAATTCTGAAACCTGAACTATGCTGCCGAATCGCTGCATATTTTATGACCTCCTGAACTCGATGCCTGCATTGATGCAGCTTTCCTGCATGCTTGTGCACGCAGCCTTCCCTATTCATCTGGCGCATGGACCCTTCTATAGTTCGAAGGTCCGTATCTTGATACAATACAAGGAGTCGTTCCTTACCAATTTTAGCCAGTGTCGACTCGCCACACGCATAGGACCAGTTTGTGAGCCTCCATCTGGCGTGGGGGCATGCTTCGTGTCGCAAACTTGTGTTGGCTACCATTGTCCTGCCAAACCCCCAGGCAACCCAATACCCCTTTATTAAGGAATATACCTTAATTCATAATATTAAGGCCCCATTAGTTTAAGGCATATTCCTTAATTAAGGTGTATTGGGTTCTCTGAGCCTAGCCAATCCTGCGAGGCCGCACAGGTCGTGCTCATCGATGATCCTTTTGCTTCCGTCGATGGTCCGACGGGTGCCTTGCCCTTCTAACCCTACACCCTAAACCCTAAACCTCACCAGTGTTGATTCAGCATCAACCCTCACCTGTAATATAGGGGCCTTAATATTTAGAATAGGGTTTGGTCGCCCATTATACTATATTTCTTGTAAGGAACCCCAGAATAGTGTTGGTAATTCTTTAGGCCCCTATATTAGGCCCAAGGTCTGGAGATAGTAGGTTACGACCCCCTAAATCCCAACCCCCATGTCTTTACTCTGAACGTTTGAGTCTTTCAGATTGTTTATCTGATAGCTGGCTATGGGCTTGAATTCAGGCTTGTTTAGGAGTCAGAATGAAAGACATAAGTACGAGTACCTTCGTCTAGCTCCTTTACAGTAGGATTTATTGGCACGCCTTTGGTTAGAAAAAGGTCCCTATGCTACTCCCTAAACCGTCACCCCTCACACAAATCTCAGGCTAGCTTCAGGCCAGGAACGTTCAGTCCTTATGACTATCGCCTGAGGCTAAAGTGTTGCCTAACCCGACGTACTTCCGTTTGTGTCAAGTGGGGCTACGACAATTAACGGATTCGGGCGCCCTTGCATGTGCAGCCCAAGCAAGCAAGAAAATTATGTAGGGAGGTCGGGAGAAGCGTAGTTGGGACCTAAAGTGAAACCTATAAGTTTGATGAACTCCTATTACAGTGATTCAGGGTGTAGGGTTTTGTGGTTTCCGGTAGAGGGTTGAGGGGTTAAGGGATTAAGACCGAGCATTCAGCCACGAGAGCTGAAGCACGGAGGTGAGACGGGCACGCTGCAGCCCCTCCTCAGTCCAGTTGTTGAGGGTGCTCCTTATAATTAATTTCTAGGCCATTAGGATAGGTATAACCTGAGGAAGATATCATTCCATAGGTTCTTTTGAGGTGTCGGGTTTAGGGTTTGGGGCGCAGGGTTTGAGTGTCATGACCCAAGGCCGGGTCCTAACCCCAAAATCCCGAAATCCAAGATACCGGGCGTTTGTATGCACTCCGAGGTCAGCACATCTTCAGCGAGTTTTCTCGGCTGCAGACATGGGATGCGGCTTCCCAATCTATTCTAGGCGAACCTTCCCCCAAATTTACCCCCTCCCCACCCTCCCTCGACCCTTTCACCCAACGCATGTTCGAGATGAGTTCTTGCACGACGTCGTGATCCTGTCTCCGAATGGACCCCTGAAGTTTGGGGCCCTTTGCCCTTTATACTATATGGTCATTGGACCTTGCAGCCATGAGTATGTAAAGAGGGAAGCGCCACGTTCCAAAGCTGCCTGCGGCACTCGTGCATCATCTGCCACCGCTTGGCGCAGCATACCTGTGCAGCAATCGCTTAGTCTGAGGCGAACAGCGCTCCATACTCTTAATCCCGAAACCCCCCCCAAACCTAAATCTCTTAAGACCTAGTCAAAACCCTCGAAGACTCCAAGCCCTAGCTCTCAAAGCTCTGGGCCCCAAATCCTAAGCCAGAAAAGCAGCAATTTAACATATAAATCAGAAAAAATATCAATAAATATAGAAATAAGCAAATAGATAAATATGTATATACATATAGAGAGTATATATATATATATATAAATATAAATATGTACGTGCACACTTATACGTACAAATACTAAACTCTCGTAAAACATCCTGAGCCGTGAACCCGAGGCTGCTCCTGGGCCCTGTCATGAGAGGCCGGTCCCTGGCCTGCAGCTGCCAGGTGTTTGAGATGAGAGCTTTTAGGGATTATATAGGGTTTAGGGTTCAGGGCTTTGAGTTGAGCTCTTTTAGGGATTATAGGGTTTAGGGTTTAGGGATTTCTAGAGTCCAGCTGATAGCAAAGAGCCTGGGTTCAAAAAAAGGATTGTTAGAGTTCAGGGTTCGGGGGTTTAGGGGTTTAGGGTTCAGGGGTTTTAGAGTTGGGTGAACACGAAAGGCCGTGGTGCAAGGATCCGGCTTTGGGCTGCTGGCAGGGTTCGGGAGTTGAGGGTTTAGGTTTCAATCTAAGTCCTGAAACTGTAAGCATGAACCGCCAGCCCTAAACAATCCCTAAGCCGAGTGTATGGTTGGTACTGTACTTTGGCTGGCTGTCCTGAGGGAGTGTGGATCCTTGCCTGCCTTGTGCGAGCCGCGGGAGTCGAAACCGAGGGTAGGTTGTACTGCTGATGATATAAATCCTGCATTACCGCAAGGACCCTAAACTATGGGAACAATGGTGTATTTTTTTAATAAAGGACCCTGTTTTTATGGGAATTATGGTATATCCCGTACTAAGGACGCTTACCTATGGTACATTCCGTATTATGAGTAATGCAGGATTTCTACCATCGACCGTATCACGGCTCAGCTCTCTAAGAGGGCCAGTGAGCTAAAGGTAGTGTTTCGTCCCAATATCTTTAGGGTTCAGGGTTTAGGGTTCAGACTATAGTACTGGGGGCCCTCAAGCCGCACCGTAAGGACTCAAAGACTCAAAGACCATTGACTTTAGGGGCCTGTCCCTTAGTACCACGAACCTCTCTCTCTCTCTACAGATATATATATATATGTAGAGATCGCAATAGAACAAGAAAACCTTTTTCGGGTACGTTTCGTCCGTAAGGCACTGTTTGAAGCACATGGATATTGAACCCTTAGTACTTAGGGCTTGGCACTCTACGACTCCACAGAAAGTCCCAAACCCATCAATGAAGGAGTAGACCTCAAAGTAAACATCATAAGCGGCCTAAGCTTTTGTTTGAAGGTAATTGGGGGCCTGAGAGACCCTATAAAGATGGGTTCGTTTTGTGAGTACACCTACGCGCCATTGGCACGGAAGCTTGAGCGCCTACACCCTAGACCTGAACCCTACTTGCATCCGAGGACGCGCCTGGTGATCACACAGTCGCTTGGCGGTGCCTATGTTTGTGAGCCAGTTTGCACGCCTACATCAGGGGTAAGGGCTTACAGGGTTATGGGTTTCAAGTTTAGAGTTGCAGGTTTAGGGTCATAAACTTAGTTATGGGCTTGGAGTTTTGGGGTTAAGATTCAGTTTTCGGAATTGATATCATACTTACACTATACAGGACCCCAAAACCCTATTCTAACAATTAAGGCCCCTACATTACATGGTTTAAGGGTTTCGGGTTTAGAGTTCCTTCATTTCAGAACCCAGCCGGTATGCCCGGAGGCCCTACTGAACTGCAGGGTGAAGTGCGGCCAGAATGGCTTCAACGCTTAGGGGTTACCATAATCCCAACTAACCTACCTTTTTAAGGACTTATATACAGAATTCATAATTACTAAGGAACCCTAAAAAGGTAGGTTCCTTGGGGTCCATACAGAATTCATAACTACTAAGGAACCCTGAAAAGGTAGGTTCCTTGGGGTCCATACAGAATTCATAATTACTAAGGAAGGTTCCTTGGGGTCCAGGTAGGGTTTAGGAGCATCGACTTTGGGAGTTTAGGGCTTGGGACAAGAGAATGAACCGGATTGAAGTGGTTTTCAATAAGCAGAACTGCTCCCGGGGTGGCTTGAACTTATGAGGTTTCGGGCTCTCCTGTGGTTCCTGCTTCCAGTCTTTTGGTTTGGGTAGGAGTTCCAGGCCGTTTTCACCAAGCTTAAACGTGGGCCGAGGGTCTTAGTGTCTTAGGGTTCAAGTTTTGGGATCTTGGGCCCCAAGCTCGACGATGATAAACCGACGATGACGAACACAAGGCCTGATCGCGCGCGTTTGCAGCACTTTGACCGGATTATTCTCCTGGAACCTTGCATTGATTCATGTGTTTTTTGACCGTCGGAAGAGTGCGTGTAGGTCTTTCGGGGTTCAGGTTTGAGAGCGAGGGAGACAGAGAGAGAGGGAAAGAGGAGCGTGAATGAAGAACATAGAGTTCAGCCTGTGCCTGTTCATGATGAGCTGTTGTTTAAGGGGTATGTGCTACAAGCTACCACGGTGAGAAAAGCATTTCCATGCTGCATTCGCTTAATCTATGACCGCTTGAACTACGGTCTTGAACAAGAGCCTTTTTCCCAAGGTATGCAGTCGTATGTATTCGAAGCTGGGGCTGTAGGCAAAAGGGGCACAGCCGACGGGTATTGTCGGTATGGTCTTGGGTTGGGCCTGAACGTTGCGTGTCAAGGATGTTCCTTGAGTAAGAGGTATTGGGCTGTCTACCCATAGGCCCCTTAATAGTTCCTTTTTGGGGTTACCTTATACGATTCTATATATGAACCCCAAAAAGGAACTACTGTAGGGCCTATGGGTAGGCGAGACTTAGTGCGCAGGCTGTAGCCACCGTTACACACAGGACAACAAAGGAAGGGTAGAACCAAAGCAGACCAAACTGCAACATGCCTCCTAAGTCCACCGGTCATTTCCGCAAGTCAAATGGGAGTTTCCGAAAACCAGGGGTACCTTATTTTGGGGTCCTTATAATGAGGAACCTACTATTTAGGGTACTATATTAGGGTCCCCTATTTTCGGAAACCCCCAAATCGCAAGAACCCAGAGAAAACTGAGAAAACCCTTACTTTCGGGGCTGAGCAGTCTGTGATGATTCAGGAGCATTCCTGAGTCAAGTGGTTTTGGGCTCTCTGGGAAGCCTGCAAGGAAGACGGCTGCGTCGTAGAGACTGGAGCACCAGCAGAGGTGATGGTGGCCCGGCTCCGATCATAGGAGGATCAGGGTATAGAGGTTTAGGATACAGGTTTTGTGCCTGTCTAGGCGCTGATTGGCAACATGTGGTGGGGTTTTCGCGCAACAGATGTGCATGTCTAAGTGCCAGGCCCAGACAGCTCGAAATCTCTGTATCGTCAGGACTTGTTGCTAGCGGGTGCATACTCGTGCGGGCCACGACAGGCTTTGAAGATCTGAATTCAGCCACAAGCCCCCACAACTTTTCGATTGGCAGCTTGAAGTCCTACAGCACTCTTAAAATTTGTGGACAGCTGTGCGTCAAATATAGTGTCTCAAGCATGTGAAATCTGCTCTGCTCCAAGACGTCGTCAAGCTGCTACAAAGCATCAGAAGCTTCAAGAGCAGTTTCGGCATAGGGATCATGGTGTAGGGCTTGACTCTCCATACTGATGACAGTCGCCATAATCGTGGCTACAGAGACCTGTCCACTGCTACGGCAGTAAGAGTCGACATCCTGATCAAAGACGGCTTCTTAGAGTAGGTAGCTTTCAACCGCTTTAGGGTGTTATAATCTCTATATAATCCCAGAGGCGAACTTTGAGTTCCTATAAGATCCTGGACAAGTAAGAGTCTGTGAGCCATGAAACTGAGGAGACAGAGGCCTTCAAACGCATCCAGCTGCTTTGCTAAGCTTGGGCGAGGGTGCCGACGGTGAGGATTCGGAGTTCTTGCTAGTTCAGAGTTGGTTCATGGCTTTGGATTCTGCATGTGCATGCTCTCGTTGGCTTCAAGCCCGAACCCGGCAAGAAAGTAGGGTTTCTTTAGTAGGACTTACGACAATTGTAAATGGCTAGTGTAGTTCATTTTGCTGGCTGAACATGGCCCCGATATTACCTCACCGCTCTTCGAGGCCTCTAGGAGCTATCGGACCCACGTGGTGATGCTTTCGAGTGAGGGAGGCTGACTAGTCTACTCATCAGGCGTTTGTGTCAGCCAGCCTTGTCTTAGCGCTTGTCTAGTCTTGTCTGTCTGGAGTCTTGAGATAAACCCTAAACCCTGAACCCTAAATGTTTTGTGAGGACTGGGTGGGGGCTTGTCAGCCAAGCACTAGCAGTTAGATTACCTTCACTCAACATCCAGGCAGGAGCAAGTCGACGACGGCGCCGATTCGCCCAAGGCCTGGGATGGTTTCAGGTACTATAGGGGCCTGAATAATTACCTCTCTTCTTTTGCGGGTTCCCTATTATCACTATTCTATAAAGGGCCCCGCAACCCTATTCTAATCATTGAGGCCCCTATATTACTCGTCAAACGTATCCATCACCCATCGAACTCGGTGTTGGCAGTAAAGCTGTTTCGTGTTTCTGCATGTGCAGCGCGTGCAGCAAACAGCACGCAGAACGTTTCAAGCAACACCTGTGACAGTGGATTGCAAAGTGTCTTTCGCTCTTTCTGGAACTCTTCATTGCATGCGTTTAGCAGAGAAGCCAGCTTCCGCTTGGGTGCAGCCCCTCATGAGGACCAGGACCCATACTGTTCTCCTCCAGAAGCGATCGCCGATCACGGGCTTCCACTTCCGTAAACAAGCAATTGCAGTGTGAACGGTCCGCATGGCATTGTCTGGTGCAGGCAAACTCGGCCGGTGTCAGCGATGTCAACCAGAGTGTGATGCTTGCAAAGCAGGCCAACGATGAGGGAGGTGCGCCTGTCACAGAAGATGTCATGCATTCAAAAACTTAGTACCATTGTTGTTGCAGTGGCACTATTGTTTCAGTAGCAGCGGCAGTGGCAGTGACAGCGGCAATAGCATGGCACGTCGCAGCAGCGGTAGGAGCAGGAGACTGAGCAGGAGTACTAGCCGGAGTTATTGGTAGCAGCACTATTACTAATGCCGGAAGTAGCAAGTAGTAGTAGTAGTAGTAGTAGTAGTAGTAGTAGTAGTAGAGGTGGGGTGGTAGTAGTTGTTGTGGTTGTGGTCAGTAGTATAGTCGTATGTAGTATGTCCTTCGTAGTTTAATGTAAGAGGCTGATATCTGAGACGGTGGCCTTGGCAGGCATGCTGCTTCGTGAAGAGGAGGTGGCGGAGAACATCACTTGGGAATCCATGTGGTGGTGGCTGAAAGCCGCAGGTGCCCAGTTTGCTATGCTGTTGTGCTTCTATTGATCTGGTACTGCCGCCACTCTGTAGCACTGTAGCAGCAGCTGTAGAATACTTATGATATAACCACGTACAGCCTTGAATATGACCCCCAATATCGAGTGTTACAGGGTAGGGGCAGCACTCAGTCTGTTGGAATTGTTGCTCTTTTGGTTATTCTTGTCCGCCGCCGCTGCCGTCGCCCGAGAACCTGCTGCTGCCACCTTCGTCGTGTTCGTAACTTTTTTGTGCTAGCTTCCACGGAAAGATGCAGCAACAGATCTTCCTTCAGCATCGGCAGCGGCAGCAAGCTGACTGATGTTGGCTTCAACTTAGACTGGCCCTGTTTTCCACCAGAGCAGCGTACATGGCCCTAGGCTGGTTGCTCTTGCGAGGTGTGCTGAACTTGATGCTGCTCGGCGGATCGGTGGCGCTGCAAGCCATCGTTGCGGCTCGGATGGCAGAAGCTGGCGAGCTCGGTCTCGGAATTTGTCGTCGGCAGAATCGGGGTCCCTGAGATGGATCCTTCATCTTAACCCGTCTTGAAATGCAGCTGTGACATAGGGTAAATATGAATATGGCTGCAGAAGCACTGTAGCGGACGAGAAGTGCGAGCGTGTGGACCATTCTCAATCTTGAGCACGACCTGAAATCCCCAACAGATTGCAGGATCAGGTTTGCAGGGTATGTCTGTTTCGGAACCCAGTTTGTAATTTCACAGGTGGTGGTCAAGTTGGATTCGGTCTAAAGGCTTCATTGCTCTGTCCAAACCCTTGACTAGGATAGGTACGTCCAGTTGATGTTTTATGCTGCCGTGTGCACCCGAGTCCGGTGTCGAAAAGTTCCCCAGCAACAACAACAACAACAACTACTACTACTAGTACTACTACTAGTACTACTACTACTACCACCACTCCTCCAACCCAAGGGCCTTGGTGGCATCGCCGACCATGACGGCCGCCTGGCCGGCTCCCATGCCTCGCGAAGG
>CAJNDV010006147.1:0-11179 GCA_905221635.1 Symbiodinium sp. CCMP2456 | reverse complement strand
CAACTAGGTAGTATTCATACCCAGACCACCAAAAGGATCTAAAAAATAGATCCCCTAAGGTGGTTCCTTTAAAGTACCCCTTAGTAGTATAGGGTCCCAAATTAGGGGATCTATTTTTTAGATCCTTTTGGTGGTCTGGGTACCTGCCTCTTGAACCAGGGGACTTCACTGTTGTCAGGGCTGAGAGCCTTCTATGGTTCCGGGCACTGGGCTGTTTAGGGTTTAGGGTTTCAGGTTTAGGGATTAGGCACCTCAGTCCGTGCTGAAAAAGGGATTAGGGTTTCTTGCTCCAACTCCGGGCGAAGTGGAAAGCCTGTTGCAAAAAAGGTTTAGAGTTTCAGGTTCAGAACTGTTCGTGAACTTAACTTCAACTTGTCAGAATAAGGAAGGAACTTGGCAACGAACCTTTTTTGCAGTCTACAAGCCAAGCTTATGCCAGCCTCCTGCTAGAAACTCGAAACCTGGGTATGTCAATCCTGAACCCTATAAGCCCTAAAATCAATGCCTGAGAATCTCTAAGACGTTCTACCCCAGGACTCAAAATCCTAAGCATATCCGAAGAACCGAAACTCTAAGACCGCTAGATCCCAAGCCCTAAGGACCTCTAGGCCAGGCATCCCCTAAGCCGCCAGGCCCACGTAACTGCTGTTGAAAGTTTAGCCCGGGGTACCTTTGAATCCTAAACCCTATACCCCAGATCCTAAAGTAAGCCCTGGAAACCCTAAACCCTAAACCCTAAACCCTAAACCCCTAAACCCTAAACCCTAAACCCTAAACCCTAAAGTAAGCCCTGGTATCTCATCCCTAAAGTTAAAACCTTCATAGAACATGAGTTTAAGCCTTTTAGCCTTAGTAACCCCTTAGGCTTCCTGAGAAGCCCAGGTATTTCATCCCGAAGCCCTCATAGGGCCTTAATGGAATCCTTCTAGTAACCCTTTTAATGGACCCTGAACCCCTGCAGTAACCCTCTAAAGGAGCCTAAAGCCGAAAATACAGGTCTCTCGTCCTTATCCCTTTTTTTTGGGAACCCTTAGCCTTAGTAGATCCCTTATAGCAAGCCTTTAAAGGAGCCCACGCCTTCCTGGCGCCCTTTAAAGGGAACCCCAGGCCTTCATAGAAGCCTTATAGTAACCCTTTAAAAGGATCCCCAAAACGGAAGATCCCTAAAGCCTGAGTGACGCGAGCGTGAGAGTCGAAAAGCCTAAGTGACGTTCTCTTTGGTGCAAGCTGTGGAGGGTGCTGCCAGTGAAGCTTCCACGGTTCCCGCTACTGGACTGAGTCAGCTGCGAGACCCCCCGGCTGGGGGTGGACCTGAATGTCGAAGTGCCGCTGGACTTCCAGGCCTGTCAGGAGTTGTATGATCGGTGGAGTGCAGGCGAGGTCTCGGACAAGGTCGTGGAACAGCAATATCGGCCAGCCGCGATTGAGATGATTCAGGCGCAGAAATTAGTGCTCGCTGATGACCAACCCTCGCAGTCGGTGACGCTGGCAGGTGATAACGGAGCTCGTGGCAGTGGACGGAGGGAACAAAATCCCAGGGGTGAAGGGTCTTCCGGGGAGGTCTCGGCTACTCTGTTGGATGCTACGCTTACAACGTGCCGATCAGTAGACACGGACAGTGCCGAGTCTACACGACACGAAGGTGCCGAATGATGACAACATGAATGATGGAGTCAGGGAGTGTCGAAGGGAAGGGTCAGCAAGAAGCAGTGAGTGAAGCCTAAAGGTATGTCACACTAGCCTGCCTCATCGAGGCTCTCCGACCTGTTGCAAGACGGAAAGAGGCCCTCAAAAAAAAACGTTAAACCCTTAAGCCCTGAACCCTATAAGCCCTATAAGGCCCAAAACCCTAAAACACTAAGCCCCTAAAACCTTAAACCCTAAAACCCCAAACCCAAAAGCCCAGGCATAGAGCCTTCATGGAGTCTCTCTAGTAACCCCTTAAGGGCCCTAAGCCCCTATGGTAACCCTTTAGAAGGAAGGACAAAGCCGATAAATCCCAGGTATCTCCCCTATACCCCAAAACCGAAAACTTTAAACTTTGCTTTAAACCCTTAAAGGGAACCCCAAAACCGAAAAGCCGTAAAACCCTAAACTCCTAAAGCTCTAAACCCCGATATTAACCCTTCAAAAATCTAAGGTAGAACCCATGGGCCCCTAGTATGGGCCCTTAACCCTGGGACCCTAATATACCTACTCTATACCCTATATATACCCTTAAGGGACCCTAGAATCCCCTAAGGGCCCATGTTAGGGGCCCATGGGTTCAACCTTAGAAAAAAGAGCCGAGAAGCCCAGGTATATCCCCTAAAACCGTTCACCCCTATAGTAACCCTTTGAAAATGCAACCCTTAAGCCTTAGTAGAACCCTTATAGCAACCCTTCCAAGGATCCCAAAATACCGAAAAGCCCAGGTATCTCTCCTAAACGCTTAAACCCTAAACCTGATAGCAACCCTTTAAACGGAGCCCCGCCCAAAAAAAACACACGAAAAGCCCAGGTAAAGAGCCTTAGTGGAACCCTTGTAGTGACCCCTTAAAGGCTCTAAACCTTATAGCAACCTTTTCAAGGAGCCGAACATACTGAAAAGCCCCAGGTATCTCATCTTCTACGTCTGCCGGGCCTGGGCTCAATCTCGGGTCGGGCCCTCGGTAGATTCTAGGGTCTGTTTCGGTTAAGGTTTAGGGTTTTTAGGGTTTGAGGTTGAGGGCTTTTAGGGTTTAGGGTTTTTAGTTTGGAGGTTGAGGGTTTGAGTTTAAGGTTTTTTTGGTTGAGCGTTCATAGGGCTTAGGGGCTTATTGGGCTTTTAGGGTTTTTAGGGTTTAAGGTTAGGGTTTACGCTTTTTAGGGTTTTTAGGGCTTTTAGGGTTGACGGTTGAGGGTTCTGTTAAGGGTTTAGGGTTTCTTAAGACTTTTATAGGGTTTATAGGAATTAGGAGATTAGGTTTTTCGGAGACATTAAGCCCCCTTATACTTCGTTGAGATGTATTGGGTGTTGATTCTTCTCGCTGGGTGCTTGAATTGCCTGAACGGCAGAAAAAACGATCCGCACCGCCGCTCAGCATAGCGCTATTGCCCCGTCCTGCCTGGATTCAGGGCTTCGTCCGTGACCAGAAACAGTAGACACAAGCAGCTTTCGTGTAACCCATGAAAGAAATAAATGCCAGCATGCATGCCGTTTTGCACGAGCATGACATGTTCATTCTACGTGTCGACGCGGGACGTTCCACCATGTTTTGGCTGACAGTTGGTTACGGAGGCCGCACTTAAACTCTAGTATACAGTACATGTGGATCGGTTTTGGAGGATTGCCCTTTCGTGATGCGCCTAGCTTTGACAATTACAGAAGCCCATTGATGAAGCATTGGGCCGAGTACAGGAATTCCTTACAATGGCGAAGTCCATCGGTTCATTTGTGCATACACCCATATATGACTATATACAGACTAACATACACATAACTTGACATCCACATGATTTTTATTCATCGAGGCATCGCATAACGAATGATATTCCTTCCGGCATGTTTTGTCGAACTCCTGATGGGCGCTGTAACAGGCGAAGACCCCGACCCAAATCTCGAACGTTCACGTAGTTCTTCCTTAGCTTTTTGCTGGCTTTGGCATGAATGTCCGGCAGGTCTCAACAATCTTCCGTTGAAGTTGGACATAGTATATATTCAAAGCTTTCACAAAGTTAGTTGGACATAGTGTTCGAAGCATTCACAGATTTGCAATGGCCTTCGCCCCAACGCTTCGCTGTAGCATCGTGGCTTTTCTAATAAATTTAGGTACAGAGTTCAGTCATCCATACATTGACACAAAGTCACCGATGTTGTTTGTGGAAATCTAAGCCGGGGCCGCAGCAATGCTGCCTTTGGCTCGTCCGACGGACCATGGCGGTTTGGGTATTGCAGCGACGGCGAGCAGCGGAAGTCACGAGTGGCAGCTTGCAGTTCATCTGGCACAAAATGCAGCAAGCAGTGGGAACGAGAAACCTTTCCTGCAAGCGATCGTTGCCTGCGGAACAGCCCGACAGTGGGAGGCAGTTCTCCGAATCTTGTCGAACATATCTTCGAGCAGCAAAGCTCCCAGCGTCTGCAGCTTCAATGCCGCGATAACGGCGTGCGGACGTGGATTCATGTGGCAGCAGTCGCTGGTTTCAATGCTGGCATCAGTGCCTGTGAGAAAGGTGGCGCGTGGCAGATGGCACTGTACTTGCTGTCGCAGATGCCGGCAGCCGGGGTTGTCCCAAATCAGGTCAGTTTCAGTGCTGGAATGAAAGGTGGTGAGTGGCAGACGGCACTGTGCGTGCTGTCGCAGATGCCTTTGGCCAGAGTTGTGCCGAATGAGATAAGCTTTGCTGCTTGCATCAAATCATGTGGCACAGCCCGCATCTTCGAGCTGGCCTTTTCTCTTTTTGCGTCGATAAGAGGGAACCAGCTACAGCCAGCTGCAGGTTCGTATGGACAAGCCATAGATGCAGCTTGCCACGAGGCGGTCGTTTTCGAGCTTTTCGATCAAGCCCTGCAGGACCAGACGTGGCCAGACATGTTGCAGAGAGGTGGAGCTTGGCTTGATCTGCATGACCACTCCTGTGGTTCAGCGATTCTTGCGGTGTCGTGGTGGCTCGCAGAGGTTGTCCCTAAGCAGCTTGCCCGGACGCGGAGACACGAATCGATGTCGTTCGCAGTCATCACAGGCTGGGGGAAATCCCGCATGCCTTGGCAACCTGCTGGCTCAGACCTCCAGGTGTCAGTCCACAGATTCTTGGATCAACATGCTATCCCGCGCAAGGTTCATCCGCAGAATCGTGGGCTTTTACAGCTGAATCTTCGAGGACTCGACCCAGGGCAGCTTCGTGCACTGTACCCATCCTCACCGACAAGACCAAAACAGTGATCGAAGTCTCTCAGAATCAGGAAATGAAGCCATCGCCTGTGGGTGTCAAAAATATCCTAATCCCTAAACCCTAAGCCCTAAACCCTTTTCGTGACGATCCGAGTCTGTCCTTCTGCCTTCCGGCAGCGGACAAAGAGCGGAGAAGTGTGTTGGACATCGTCCTTCTGGGATCCTTTCGGAACCGTGAGAACCCGGGCCCTGGCTTAGGTCGCTCACGACCTAAACCCTACACACCCTAAACCCTAAACCCTAAACCCGGAAGATCCCAAACCTGAGCCCTTACCCCAATTACGACCTTAACCCGCAAGAGTGGGCAAAATTCCTTCTAGGGTTCCTCACGGGATCTATCAGGGTTCTATAGGGTTTAGGGTGTAAGGGCCCATGTGTCCAAATTGTATAAATATACTTTGGCCTCGAAGTACTCCCTAGCTAGGTACTCGGGGGCCAAAGTATATACTATTAGAGCACACATGGGCCTTTAGGGTGAAGTACTGCATAAAGTTCTACTCGAGGTTGGGCCTTTGGGCGTGAGAGTTGGATGTAGGGCTAGGGCTTGGGGTTTAGAGTTCAGGGCGGTAGGGTTCAGGGTGTTCGGGTTTGCGATTCAGGGTGTCGAGTTGCAAGGTGTCGTAGCTCCGAAACCCAAGCATAGACAGACGAGGCAAGCACTTGAGTCAGTCGTATATAGAACCCTAAAGACATTGAAACTGAATATATTGTAAGCCCTCGCCCCAGCCACCAAACCTTAAACTCAGCAAGGTCTTCTTGTGCTTCGGTGCGCTTACCGCCATCCTTGCCATTGGCGGGCTGTGGGCGGGAGTGCCTCTGGGCACGCTGGCAACCTGCGTGGGCTTTTGCTTCTTCCAGATGGCCCAGTTTGAAGGAATGCCGGGAGCTGAGCTTTGAGTCAGTGTTTTGGGGTTGAGTGTCTCGGGATCGAGGTTTTAGCCGTAGGAGCACTACGGTGTAGGATTACCAGGTAGCCACTGATGGTTCCGTATGAGGACATGAGAGTGCCGTACTTCGCGTCGCCCCCAAGCACCCTAGGTCTAAGTGCGCAGAGCTGTCGAGGAATGCCGACACTCCTGGCGAAGAGAATTGACATGAATTACAAATAGCCACTCCAGACAGCTCCCTGCTCCAAAACCCTATTCTGAGTATTAAGGCCCAAGAACACGTCATGTATGTCAGTCCCAAAGCGACACTGATTTTACGTACTCAGGGCTTTAGCTCCTACTCCCGATGTTAGAGGCTTTCACGCTAGTCCGGACTCCTCCGCCTTACAAAGCCTCCGGATTACAACTCTGGAGTCCTACATGGGGGTTTCCGAAAATAGGGGACCCTAATATAGTACCCTAAATGATAGGGTCCTTACTATAAGCACCCTAAAATAAGGTACCCCTTGTTTTTGGAAACTCCCACATCTCGAACCTAGATAACTACAAGTTATTTAGGAACTTTAAAGTTCCTTAGGATTTCTTCGTAGAAGTCTAGCTATAGTATGCTATGCCCCAACAAAACCCTGCTCTAATTATTCAGGCCCTTTCTTCTGGCACTCGGGCTTATCCCTGTGGGTTAGAATTTGGTCCTTGCGTTGATGGTTTCAGTGCCCAGTTCTTTACAAGTATTAAAACCAAGAACTGACGTACGCTACCCTATCTTCTACCCTTACCCAACTACCTTTCTATGGGGGCCTTTGGACTCCCAGTGCATCCCCCACAAGCACCATGATTTTTTTCTGAAAGCTACTGCGAGCGCACAACGGCTGTCAGAGCTTTCCATCCGTAACCCTCCCAACCCTAAATCCCCAAACCCTAAACCTGTACACTGTTGACATCTCTTTAACCCCAAAGCCTTATTAACCCGAAGCGCCTGAACCCGGAGCGGCTACAGGACTTCAGCGCTCAGGCTGTGCCCCTCCAGTCCACCAGTTGATATGTAGGGTAGTTATCTAAATTAGGGTCCCTTTGTTTAGGGTTTAGGGTGTAGGGTCCTGGCATATGCATAGTCCAGGTGTAAAAGGGTGTAGGGTCAGGGTCATATTGATAAGGATGCCGTACTATCAAGTGACTTAAACAGGGACCCCAGTCTAGAGAACTACCCATGTGTCCTCCCCGAAGCTCAGGTGTTTTTGCAAGGTTTGCACGAGGGCCTAAATTAGTAGAATGGGGTACTGGGGCACCTCATACTGCAGCCTCTCCTCCCGGGGTGCACCGAGATAGAAAGGGAGGTTGCTCTCAAGTGCTAACGGTTTAGGGTTTAGGGTTTTAACCCTAAACCCTAAACCCTAAACCCTCTAAGTCCGTAAGATTGGAATTTGGCACATCGTCCACCAAGCAAGCTTGGCCCCGTTTCCTTTAGTTGCACCATGTACCTCAAGTCACATCAAACTCAGAGGTGCTGTGCTCCGTGCTCTTTGGGCATTGAGAGCCGAACCCCCGGACCTCATGAGGATTTAGAGTTTAGGGTTTAATGCCACGAGCCTTTTAGATCCGAGTTCGATGACCTTCACGCACTTGCTCAACGTGCTGAATGCCTTGCAGCGCCTCATGAAGTACGTCTCATTGCCGGCAGAGGCGAGGTGGGGTTTCGAGGTTGTTTCGGTAGACCCTGTAGGCCTGCCTATTAGGATTACTGTATCGTATGAAGCTCTCCAAGAACCTAGCCCGGTTCATTCAGGCCTTGGTCTTGGCTTTGGGGTAACGCGGGTAGCCTAGACCCAGGCTTCTGAGTATTGCTTTGTAAAGCCGTAAGCAATTGAAGACTGAGCTCTTATGTTCCACCGCCGTCGAGTGCGCGTGGCATATGCCTTGCGTTTGACGGTTGTTGGGCAAGTTTAGAACTGTTCAGTGTATAGGAGTTCAGGGCTCAGGGCAAGTTTTGACACGGGCATTGTGATCAGGCGGCCTATGACATGCCAACGGACTACATCGTGCGTCGGCACGTCAAGGTTGATCGTGACCTCGCCATGCGCCTGCAGATGAAGCAGGCGAGAGGCATGCATGCTCAGCGCACCACAAAGCTGAAGGTAAGCCCTAAACCCTAACTACGCATTTATATTATTCCTGAGGTTTCCTTACGATAACTATACTACAATATGGTCCCCAAACCTTATTCTACTTATTAAGGTTTCTACATCACATGAATATGCCCCGACCCCGGCCCAGGGGAGTAGTCTGCTGGAGGGCTCGAAACAATTGGAAGCTGGCTGGATTGTACTTGTTGGGGTTGGGCTGTGAGGTTATTTGGGGCTTGCCACCTGACATCAATGTTAAAGGCCAGGACCCGGCACATTAGCAGAAAGCGCAACCGTAATCGCGACACTGCCATGGAGCTTCAGCTTCATATACTCGTCATTATGAAGATCATAATCTGATGATGAGAACGGTGTTTGCTGGGCGCTGTTGATGTTGATGATGGTGCTGATGCTGGTGCTAACGCTGGTGGCCTGTGTACGCAATGGTATGATGCTTAGCTTAAGCGGCAGCGGTGCAGAGCTGGGCACGGAAAGTACAAACAAGTAAACCATGCCACCCAGATCAGCAAAAACCGATGTGAGTCGTAAGAAAAGGCTGATATTACCAGAGTCATCGACATTATGGCGATCGGCATAGCCACAATCATCCCAAACCCCCCAAACCCTAGACCATTCTAGTCCATTTGTTGCTCTGACGATGACTATACCTAGCCTTGGCCTGCATCGTCCTCGAATCGCTCTCTTGGATCTTGGCTTAAGCTTTCCCCGCCCCCCGAAACTCGGGACATTGAAGCTTGCCGCATCGCCCTCCCCTGCCATGATGCGCTCCTTGACCCTTGGCAAGGATGTCACATACTATCCCTTTAAGAGGCTCAATTAAGGCATCCAATAAGGGTACCGAATGGGTTTCGGGTTGAAGGACCCATATACCCCTATCGCGTCTGCATTGGCTCAGAAAGTACATATATAGGAACCCTTTTAAGGTGTAAAGTTTCGTATAGGTGCAGTGACCCCTAGCGTATGATTTGCCTTAAACTGCTACAGGCTTTTTTTGGTGTTTTCTCTGCTCAGAAACCCTAATACAGAATTTCAAGGGGCCCTACAACAAGTAGGTTTTGGTAGCCAAAAATACCCCTTGACCCTAAACCGCAAATATGAAATATAGAACTCTGCTAGAACGCTTTTTGGAGCATGTCTAGAATCCTAGAACCGATTATAGAACCCAGAGGGTCCTAAGTACTGTTATGGGGGATACTTCCCTAAATCATAATAGTAATTCCTATTAAAATAGAAACCCTACATTGTACTATATAGGTACTTAGGACCCTTTGGGGAACCTTCTAGGATCCTAAAGCCCTTATAGAACCCCACAGCGGATGTTGGTCTCCGTGGGTTTCAGCTTCGACCTTCGACTCGCCTGCGCCTGCAGCACCCTGAGCACGAAACCCCGAAAAAGGTTCCTACTTTAACCTCTACAAAGACCTACTTTTGTTGTAGGCCCGTGTGTTTATGTATATATATATATATATATATATTTGTATATATATATATATATAAATATATTTTTCATTTGTTTATATTCAAATATTCGTACATATATATATATATACACATACGCACACACACACACATATATATATATATATGTATATATATATATATATCATATATTTTCATATATGTAAATACTGTCGTTTAGGGTTTGTATGGTCAGGTATTGGTAGTCCTTGGAACCCAAAACCGAAATCACTCATGATGAATAGCTGAATAGCAGCAAACTCTCACGTAGCTTTCGTGCTACCATCCCTACAGCCTGTTGGAATTCCAGTTTGAGTGTCAAAGAGCGGAAGAAATCCACGAACACAAAGTGTAAAATCAATGCTGTAAACGTCCTCGGGCTCTTGCATAAGGGCTCCAGAAGGGTTTGAGTCAAAAACCAATTTCGGTTTTGAGTGTAAGAGGGGTCGTCGGCAGTTTCCACCCAAACTTCAGTTTGCCATTGGGCCATGAGTAGGACGAGACTTACTATGTAGGGTCACTAGTGGACAGAGCTGACCCCTCCTTACTACGTTACCTGGTGCTCCCCTGAACGCAAAGCCAAAACCCCTAAACCTTAAACCTTAACCCATCCGCTGTAGTATAGTGGTTAGTATTTCCGAGTGTCAAACCCTAAACCCCTAAACCCTAATTATACCCTAAAGATGAAGAGACAGACCTGACATCATGACCTGATCAACACCCCGCTGAGACCTCAAAGGTCGAGACTCTGCACAAGGGGGGGCTTGGACCCTGGACCCTTTGGGGTTTAGGGCTTTAGGGGTTTAAGGTTCAGGGGTTTAGGGGATCAGGGTTTAGGGTTTTAGGGGTTTAGGGTTTAGGGTTTAGGGATCTAGGGTTAGGCATTGAGTTCCCGTCCCAAACCCAAAACCCAACCTTAAAAAAGGACCGGACTTCTGATGGCCTGGTCCCTCGTTGGCATCCGGGCCTTTTCGCTCTCCTTGGACGCTGCGGATGGCGGGAAGCCTGTAGGCAAAGTTGTCGCCACCAGGCTGATATATTGGAGGAAACTTAAGATTTTGACTTTACGGTGTGGGGTTTAGTGGTTCAGGGTGCGAACCTCGTTCTTGACAGGGCTTCTCAGGAATACCTACAGTTAGAACAAAACCCCCAGGCCGCGATAACATCATCCGTAGACTCAAGGCACTCGGCTGCATAGTTACATGGTGCTCTCTGTCGTGGGACAGCGAGCTGTTGAGGCTTTGCTCGAGACGATGTCAAAGAAGTTGGAGGAAGACCAGAAGGCGGATGAAGACATGAAGGAGACGGGACTTTGGGTTTTACGATTTTGTGTCAATCGCGGCTGACAGACCTCTGCATCCGTGGCAGAGACAGAAGAAGAAAGAGAGACAGACAGACAGACAGACAGAGATGACTGGAGCTCTCATGAAGACATGGAGTCAGAGGGGGTTCAGGGTTGTAGGGAACATTAGAGTCCAAGCATGTAAGGTTCCAGGAAGACATACAACCACTCCTCGGAGTCGATTCATTTGGCCGAGGATTCCGGATTTCTGTTCTCGAGGTCGAGCCAGACAATCCCCAAACCCTAAACCGAAGAGCTTAAACCCTAACTAAACCCTAACAGGAGAAGATGGATTGCTGGTGCAAGACCAACCAGGATGACAAGGCCGCCTCGGCCTCTGCGGCCCAGGACTGGCCCTTGGGGATTATTCGAGATCGCTGTTCGGTTGAAAAGAAGAAGGTTTCCGGATTCCGTATGCACCCTAAACCCGTAAACCCTAAA
>CAJNDV010006136.1:76346-87340 GCA_905221635.1 Symbiodinium sp. CCMP2456 | reverse complement strand
GAGCAGCACCACCAGCTACTCCAGGCCCTGCAGCAGGTGCACTCGGCGGCCTCTGCCAATGCGGAGCGCCGCGATGGCTCAAGGACTCCGAGACGAAGCAAGGATGCCGCTGGAGTCAAGCTCGAAGTCGCCTTTTGGCTAGGCTCTCTGGCGTGCCTTAGTGACATCAGAGAGCCTTCGTGCACTCCGCCTTTCTGGCGTCGATTTCAGCACAGCATCATGCAGGATGACGATTTCGTTGACGACCTGCATGCCACCCTCTACGCATGCGTCTGGAGTTTTGATGTTGCCTGCCCCAGTGAAGGGAGCGACTTTCTGGACCCAAGGCTCCGCGGCTATGCTTGTGACCCAGTTGAGAATGCCCAAGACGAGCTTGATGCAACCTCGTCTGTTGCTTCCACATTCCGTGATGATGCCTGTCCCATGGCCCTGACAGCAGCTCTTCGCGACGAGGTGGGAGCACGGACGGGGGACGATGGCTTGTCTTGCTGGGGTTCTCGCTTGAGGCCAGGCTCTCCCAAGGGCATTCTGAAAGCCAGTGTACATAGCTGTACAAAGTCAGCTAGGACTGTGTCGGGTGCGGTTTCTTTTGCCGCTATCCCTGACGTCTGCTTTTTCCTGCCTAAGTCCCGGCTACCTCCTTATTCAGGCCCACGGCTCCAGAGGCTCTGCCCTCCGATTTCGCCAACATGCCGCCATCCCCTGTCGCAGCAGTCGCACCCGTGTGGTAGCACTGCATCGTCCCAGGTTCCAGGTCAAGAGGTGGGGCTGTCAGGCGTGCTCACGACTCTGCGGGTTCGAGCCGAGGTTAAGGAGGATCTGAGGCCCCGGCTTCCAGGGGCCGGCCTAGGCTCCCAACGGGGCCCCAAGCCGACACTTCCGCCAGCAGGTCCAGGTTCCAGGCTATGAGGCGGGGCTGCCAGGCGTGCTCACGACTCCGCGGGTCCGAGCCAAGGCTAAGGAGGATCTGAGGCCCTGGCTTCCTGAGGCCGGCCCAGGCTCCCAAAAGAGCCCCAAGCCGGCACTCCCGCCAGCAGGATGCCTTTCCCTGTCGCAGCAGCTGCGCCCATGTGATAGCACTGCATTGTCCCAGGTTCCAGGTCAAGAAATGGGGCTGACAGGCGTGCCCAAGACCGGCCCAGGCTCCCAATCGAGCTCCAAGTTGGCACCTCCGACAGCAAGCTGCCCTTCCCTGTCGCAGCAGCTGCACTTATGTGGTGGCACTGCACTGCAGGTTTCAGGTCAAGAGGCAGGGTCGCCAGGCGTGCCTACGAAGATGCAGGAGGATCTGAGGCCCCAACTTCCAGTGGCCCCCAATGGGGCCCCAAGTCGGCACTTCCGACAGAAGGGTGCCTTTCCCTTTCGCAGCAGTTGCACCCATGTGGTAGCACTGCATTGTCCCAGGTCTCAGGCCAAGAGGTGGGGTTGCCAGGGACGCCCACGACTCTGCAGGTTCGAGCCAAGGTGAAACAGGTGAAACAGGATCTGAGGCCACGACTGCCCGCTGCTGGCCCTGGCTCCCAATGGGGCCCCAAGTCGGTACCGCGACAGGCGGCAAGGCCGGCCATGCCGAGCGAGATCTCCTACATCCGGGCCTCGCACGTTCGAGTCCTGCCGGCAGAGCTTGACGGCTCGGCCCTGTACCTGCCTATGGAAAGAATGGTCGTGGCTTTACGGCCTGAGGCTGATGCAGCCGGCAACGGTCGCTACACCATTTTCGAGCCGGGGCAAAGGCCACGGGTACGAGCCTGCAGACATGACTGGAGACTTAGTGACTACGCGGCTGATGCTGCCGGCTCCGCTGTCGGCCCGATACGTACACTCCAGTTCATAACCAGACCTATGTCGGGCCTTCCGTGCCCCCAGCTCACCCTTACGCCCACCAGCGCAGCTCCTGATGCCCTTGCGGTCCCGTTCGACCTCAGAGAGTTTGCCCTGAATGTTGTGACAGCCACGGTGACAAACCAGGCGACCATGGAGGCCCTGCCGGATATCTTGGCCAACGGTGCCCCTATACCGCGCCTTTTGAGCCTCCCGCGAGGCCCGCCACGGGCCGTCTTGGATGCCACCGGGCGCAGGCATGCTGACTTTCTGGCCCCCCTTTTCGAGCTGGAATGGGCAGTCTTGCACTATGAGGAGCCTGGGGGGGACATTGAGTATGCCACTGCCACCAGACCGGATGCGTTGACCGCTTTGAGGGGCGATGTACCCTCTTTGCTGGGGAGGGAACGACGGCTTCAGCCCACCTTCCACCCCCCCGCTTTCGAGTGTCGCCCCGCTTACATCTTCGAAGAAAGTGTGGCCATCCAGGACTCTCTTCAGTTCACCCTGGACCGTGGCAGCGGCCCCTATGGGCGACAGCGCATTCAATACACCTTGTTTGCGTGGCACAGTTGGCCGCGGCACCTACTCGCGGAACCAGAGTGGATGCTGTCCGACCTGGCGGCGTTTGCGGCAGCTTCTCATGACGAGTCCCTGCGCAGCATGCATGTGCTACAAAGCCCCATGCCAGGTATTGCCACGCCGCAAATGGTCGCGACCTCCGTGGATGTTGTGGACCCATGGAGGATCATACCAGTAGACCTCAGACCCATTGGAGGAGACATCTTCTGCCCCCCCCTAGGCCCTGACATGCCGGCAGAGGAGGTCTATGCCAGAATCCGGCCGTTCGTCACCACGAATGTCGCGGTGCAGCTGCGAGTTGAGGGCCATGGGCCTGTGTACCTGCAAGACCAAACAGGTGCAGTCTATGATACCCTTCCCGGCACCCTTGACAATGTGGATTGGCTTGCAGTGCGGCCCCTCCACAGGACTGCTCCGGCGTCCCCTATCTCTGAGGGCACCACGACAACTACGACTGGTGTCGTGGCTGGGCCGGTCCGTGTCCTGGTCGCTCTCGTGACTGGCGCCCAGACTTTGCGTACCCTGCCTGTTGAGTTGGAGGCCTTTGACGCCGCGGTGGCCCTGACGCGGCTTGTCAGTGCAGTTGCGCGGAGCCGCGCTTTGCCTCCTGGGGGCTTTGTGCAACAGCTTGCGGCCTATCCTTCACAGAGCCCAGACGGTATTCAATCCATCCCTTTTGTCCTGGCGTCGGGGCGACCGGGCCTCGTGGCAGTTGTGGTCGATATAACCACCTGTGGGCAAGGCATTTACTCCGTGGAGATCCCTGAGAACACCTGGGCAGAGGACCTACTTAAGCCTAACCAGCGTGCCAGGGAACTGACTTACTTGGTCAACGGCATTCCCTTGCAAGGCATTAGGCGGCCGCTCAGGGCAGGGGATTACTTGCAGCTGGTGCCCAATTCCTGTCGAGGCACCCTCACTATCTCCCCTGCAACAGTTTGGATGAGGCGGATCAGGCAGTTGCGCCTGTGGGCGCTCCCCGTGGCATTTCCGCCCCTCACGCACGGCCAAGGAGGAATCTCCACAGATCTGGCAGAGCATGCAGCCAGAGCGTTCTTAAGGTACTACCGCGAGGTTGAGGCGGGGAGGTTGCAAACCTTCGGGTCCTTCGGCCCGGGCAAAGTTGCCATCTGGGTCCTCTCGGCATGGAATCCTCCGATGCTCTTTGCTGCCACCTGCCCTGTGACCCCCACCCTTGCTTAGTCCGAGCAAGCGCTGCGTTCTTCAGGTGCCATAGCGGAAGAGGCCATCCTCATCGAGGGCGAACGCCCGATAAGCTTGACCGATTCAGTTGTCATCCAAGTGGGCGCTGCCGACCCTTATCGTACTTTGCTGCTTCCAGTCCCCGGAGATCCGGAGTTCTTCATGATGACAGCCATCAACCCGCTGGCCCCGATTGAGCCTACACTGCATGTGCTGCCGAGACTTCCCTACACCACGGTATTCCCTCCCGCCGAAGTCAAAGATGGAGCAGTCTTCAGGGTTCGGGTCCCCGCGGGAGCCGTGTCAGTTCAGGCGCGAGTTCGGCCCCGGCCAGAGTCAACAGGAAGTGCTACCAGCAGTCTCAGCCTGCTCCAGGCTGGTGTCCGACTGTCCAGGACGAATGCAGCTTCGGGGTCGCACGGGCATCCTGCCCCTCCCTGCACTGTTCCCACACCTCATGGCAGGAGGCGTCTTCCTATCAAGGACGCCCCAGTGGTACAATCTGAGGTGGCGACATCTGGCGAGTGCTGTCCGCGCACAGCTGCACCTGACTCGGCTGCGGCCAGTCCTTTGCAACTAGGGCCTATTGTCGAACCTCCTCGACACGGAGCCTATTTTGGGGTGACTCGTGAGATTGTTGCCCATGCCCTGGCATCATTTGCACAGCGACCAACTGATTTGGTTCCTAGGGCTAAGCAACTTCTGCCAGTTGCGAGGAGAACCTGGCAGCTCCTCGAGCCGATCGACCCCCGGTCGCCTCTCCAGGCCATGCTTATCTACACAGACGGCTCCTACTGCCCTCAGTTTCAGCATGCCAGTTGGTCCGCTGTGATCACCGCGCAACAGGAGAACCGCCCCTGCAAAATCGGCGCTCTCGCTGGCAAAGTACCCACTTCAGATGGACCCGCTACTGCCTTCCGAGCCGAGGTCTGGGCGCTACTCCATGCTGTTGCCTATGTTGCTGCCAATGGAATCACGCGAGCCACTATTGCGTCGGATTGCCAGTCTGCCCTCGATATTGTCTTCGGCGTAGCCCGCTGCGACCCAAGTGACAAGGCGGGTAGAGCTGCACAAAGCCTGCTGCTTTTGGCTCGTGCGCAGGGATCCGTGCTTTGCCCGCTCAAAGTGGAGGCACACTGCGGACTGCCCCTCAATGAAGCTGCTGACGCCGTCGCAAAGACGGCCAACCTGCAACAGGCCCACCCGGACTTCAGCTTCGAGGCTCCAGATCTCCTTGCCTGCATTGCAGATGGCACGGTCGAAAGACTCTGGATGATTCACGCCCACCGGTGCATGCCGGCACAGCTGCCTCACCTAGGCGACAGCGGCGAGTGGGGGTTGCCGTCCTGTAATCTTAGCCCCACCACACGCGCGACCTCAGTCTCTTTTTGCACCCAGCCTCCAGAGAGCGAACAATGGCAGTTGGCACTCAACCTCATTACCTACAACTGCCTCTCAGCCCGGAGTCGCGCCGCCAAAGCCCTGCTCGACCAGGGCCTGCACCACAGACAATGTGCACTCGCAGGACTCCAAGAGACCCGCGACCTCGAAGAAGGTGTGCAGACGACAGAGCATTACTGGGTCGTCTCCTCGAGCTGTGACAAATCGGGAGCTGGCGGCTGTCAGGTTTGGATTTCCAAGTGCCTCCCGTGGGCACGCGCTGGCGAGCAGATGATGCAGCCAGCGCGTGACAGCATCTGCGTCTTGTTTGCCTCGCCGCAGCTGCTCATTGTGCTCTTCCGTGTTGGCACCCTCAAGGTTGCATGCGTGGTTGCACACGCCCCTACCTCCACCGCCCCACAGTCAGTGATCGATCAGTGGTGGAAGGATCTCAGAGAAGCTAACCTTCGGGTCCCACCCGGTCACGTCCGTATCTGCATGATCGATGCCAATGCTTCCTTCGAGTCACATCCGGACAACCCCAGCACCATTGAAGCCACCCCCTCTGGGGCTAATTCCTTCTGTTTCCAGGCCTTTTGCCAGGACTTCTGTCTGTGCCCCTCGGCGCAACGTGATGTGTCCGGAAATCGACTTTTCTCCTGGACCAGCCCTGGGGGTGAGCTTAAGCGCCTCATCGACTACGTCTGTGTTCCGGATGCCTGGAAAGAGGGGTTTGCCACAATGCCAAACTTTTGTCTGGGGGATATCCGAGCTGGATTCGACCATTCCCCCGTCCAAGGATGGCTGCGAGCTCAGATTGACCCCGCCTGCCAGATGCCCTAGGCGTTTCTGTGTTGAGTCTTTCCACACGCCCGAGGGACGGGCAGCTGCGGCGACTGCCCTCGCCACGATGCCTCAGGTTCCTTGGGACGTCGATGCGACCACGCACTTCGACGCGCAAGCCTGCTTGAGCGCACATTTACCTGCGCCCGCCAAGAAACCGCGGAACCCGGCTTTCTCTGACAAGTCCCTCGAGCTCATCCTCACCAGGCGTCGTGTGCGTACTGTCAGAGATCGCTTGCGCCGTCAGCTGGCATCTACCTTGCTTTACCACTGCTTCGCTGCGTGGAGAGGCCGGACTGGCCGCACTGCAAGCCGACTAGCACAGCTTGCCGGCCTTGCAGACCGCACCGCCAAGGCAGCTTTTTCCTACTGTGCGCTCAACAAGGCCGTGCACGAAGGCCTGGCTGCAGACCGAGCAGCTTTTACGCGGAGGGCAATCGACCATGCGAGAGGCATGGGCTCAGCCGAGTTTGCGCACCACCTACGAGCTGTTCTGCGGACTGGCAGGCGGTACCGGGCTCCACAGCTCCTCAGGCCTCTCCAATGCGACGCCCAGACAGCCGCATGCGATACCGACATCCTGGCCGCGCTGGGAAAACACTTCGCCGCGCCTGAGCGGGCAGCTTTACTCCCCAGCTCCGAACTGGCGGCCAAGTTTGATGGGGCCACTCCCCTAGCCGAGGGCACGGATTTTGAACAACTGCCCACTTTATCCGACCTTGCTGCCGGGGTCTTGGCGTTGAAGCCACGTAAGGCGGCGGGGGTTTCAGGATTGGCCGCCGAGCTTTTCCGTGCCGATGCCCTCGCTTCTGCTGCGGTGCTTTTTCCTCTGTTGGCCAAGACGGCGGTCAGAGGCACAGGTCCGGCACAACATAATGGGGGCCTGGCTCGGGCGATCCCTAAGGGCAAGCTGCAGGCGAGCAACCCAGGCGGATGGCGGTCTATCCTTCTTTTGGAGCCCTCCGCTAAGATCATCCAGCAAGCCTATAGGCCCCAGCTTATCGCCTTTCTGGAAGGCCACATGTCACGATGCCAGTTCGGGGGCCTTCCGAACCGACGCCTCGAGCAGCCAAGCGCCATTGTGCGTTCGCACTTTGCCATGCTAAGGGCCACTGCACAAGTCGGCGGTGCAGTCTTCATAGACAGCCGAGCTGCCTATTATTCTATCATACGGGACTCCCTCGTCGCGAGCAGAGTCGAGCTCACCACGGCACAGCTCCGCTGCCGCGCCCAGGTTCTGTTTCCTTTCCGAGACGACCAGGAGTCTTATGTTAGGCACATGCAGGCCGGAGGCATTGTGCGCACGCTTCAGCTGCCGGAGCCCCTAGTGCGCTACCTGGAATCCCAGCTGGGCACCACGTGGTTTTCTATGACCAATCCCATCAATGCAGCCTATGTGGCCGATAGTGGGACCGCCCCAGGGTCTCCTATCGCTGACGTGCTCTTTTCGTTTGTGTATGCGCGGTTTCTGACCCAGGCAGAGGACTTGCTGATCCAGGAAGGCCACTACGTGCGCCTGTGCACCACTCAGTCCCCTGAAGCCGTGCCCACCTGGGCCGACGACACCGCTTTTCTACTCGGACCGATCGCACCTGTATCTCTTGCCCCCTCTCTCCGACGTGTGGCTGAGATCATTTGCGGGGGGCTACGCCAGTCAGGTCTTGAGCCGAACCTTTCTCCTGGTAAAACTGAGGCGGTGATTCATTTCGGCGGTCCAGGGCACCAGGCCTGCCGACGAGCCCTGCTGTGCGTGACGAATCCCGGGGTCACCTTCTCGCAAGATACTGAGCGCAGCGGGCACCTGCGAGTGGTGCCGCAGTATGCCCACCTCGGCACCATCATTTCCTATAATGGAGCCGAGGGCCCCAATCTGCTCCATCGAGCTGCCCTCATGCGACAGATCTTCAAGCCCGTCCGCAGCCGTCTCTTTTACAATCCCCACCTCTCTCTCAAGGAGAAGAGACGGCTCCTCGAGGAAAGGGTCTTCCCCAGGTTCCTCTACGGGGCGGGGCTGTGGTGCCCGCGCACGGCACACGAGGCCGAACTGGCCGTCGACCCCATTCACACTGCCATGCGCAAGTCATTTCGCCCACTGCTGGGTCTGTCCTCGGCCGGTTTTTCCAATGACGAGGTTGCTGCAGCCCTGCAGCTGCCCACTCCGGCCGAGCGCCTGCACCATGCAAGGGCTTCGGCCTTCCTTGTTCTCTTGGAGACCGGTTCAGCCGAAACCTGGGCGAACTATGAGGCAGACGGCACGTGGCTCTCCATGGCCTGGCAGTCGCTCCAAACTGTTTGTGGGGAACGCTTGCCGGTGTCCCTCTGTTGCCGCAAACCGCCTCGCCCAGCCGAGATCATGCAGGCCCTCCCGGGGGGGGGTTGCCGGCAGTCGCAGGCTCTGCAAGAGGTACCTGCGCACATGTGTGGCACAACGCACGCCGGTGCAGCTGAGCGAGCGCAACCCCGACGAGGCTCCAAGGCCCGAGTTTGCAGGTGCTTCTCACCCTGCCCTCAACTTCACGTGTGAGTTGTGTGGGGCGGCCTTTCTGAACCGCCGCAGGCTCGCAGTGCACCTTGCGAGGATGCACCGCATACGTTCCAAGGCCGCCACTATCGCCTGGGGCACGCGATGTGAGCGATGCCAAACTGAATTTTGGAACGTCGCCCGGCTCTCTGAACACCTGCGACGTTCTGAAGTGTGCCAGGTTGCCTATGATCACTCGGACCTTGCACCAACCGGTTCACAGGTTACAGGCAAGGTACCGCCAGCGTGGCAGCCCGCCACGAGGGTCCATGGGCCCATGCCCTTTTGGGCTACGCTTTCGCCAGCCGCGGGGACTTAGGTGTAGCCAGAACCGCCGCTTTCAGGCGCTTTAGGCCCCGTCCGGCCCTGACTTTTGCACCAGGGCCTTCGGGATGTTTTCTTGCTGTACAGAATGCTAGGCACCTCCTCGGAGGCGGAATTTGGCGCGCGCCGACTTGGCACAAGCAAGACCGTGAAAAAACCCTAAGCCCTACACCCTCAACCCTAAACCCTAAACCCTAAACCCCAAACCCTAAAACCCCAAAACCTAAACCCTAAACCCTAAGCCCTACACCCTCAAGCCTCCGCCTTCGACCCTAGCTCGGGGACCCAGTGGCAGTGAAGAGAAGTTGAGGAGCGCGGTTGGTGCCGCGTCGAGAAGACCTGCCGTGAGCTTTCACCTGACCATACTTGGCTGATCATCCGGAGCGCCACGGAGATCGATTTCATGTCGGATCCTGCTTCAACCCTGGGTGGGCCTCCAGGTGAGGGCCAGTTTACAGTCCGTGAGGACCATTGCAGACATTGCAGAACTGTCTCGTTTTTTTTTTCTGTGATTTGGGATAGGGCTTGTATCACCGATGCAACCGTTTCTGTGACAGTGTACAGGTTTTTGTTTCAGCACTTTGGGGGTTGTTAGAGGCAGGGTGAGGGCGAATAGTTTTAATGTTGTGGGAAGAGTCGATCGAAGGACCGCGACCGGCTCGCACCAATTCTCCTGGTGGCCCTGAAGCGCACGTTGCTCCTCAGGCTGAGGAATCATGACCTGGCTGGTTATCGTGGACTACTGAACCTCCAGACGGTCCACATGCGAGGGTTCCCTCGTTTCCGCGAGCTTGAGCTCGTGCCCGGTACCGGGTCGGAGTGTGGCTTCGATGTGGTGTCGCGCTTCTTCCGTCAGAATGGCTTCGTAAGCGTCAAGGAGGTGGACAGCATGGGCTGGTCACCGTTGCACTATGCTGCGATCCGAGGGGACGCAGAACTGATTCAAGGCTTGCTGGTGCTGCGGGCGAACCCCAACGCAACGACCAGGCGGGGACGCCCCAGGGGATACTACTACTACTACTACTACTACTACTACTACTACTACTCCTTCTCCTCCTCCTGCTGCTGCTGTTAGGGGTAGCTTTATGTCGCGGCAGGCGTGTGAAGTCGCGACACCGCGTGGTCGCGGCAACGTGTGAAGTTACACCAGGGTGTTTGAAGTCACATTACAAGCATAGCTGCACATCCCCTTCCCCATTACCACGCGCTTGGCACAGACTTCAACTTAGGATTTCGAGTGCCGCGTGCGGGCTTTCTTAGGAACTTATGTCCAGGAGCCCTGAATTTTTTTGCTACTTTGGCGGCTAATCACCATGTGCAGGCGCTTTCAGACGCGCCCGCTCAAGACACACATCATTGGCATCATAGCGCACGAAGACTTGAGGAAAACCAGCCGTTCCCCATGTAGACGCTCGTTTTCAGAGGCACCCGCTCAACACAAACAGCAGTAGAATCACATCACTTCAAAACCAGCCATTCCCCAACTTGACGGTCGATTTCCGAAGTACCCGTCCAAGACACACATCATTGGCATCACAGCGCACGACAACCAGCCATTCCCTATGTGCAGGCTCGAAATCACAAGCACGCACTCAAGACAAACAGCCAGCCAATTCCCCATGTAGACGCTCCATGTCACGGGTGCCCGCGAGAGACCCGCATCAACGGCATCGCATGACGCCATTCCCCCGTTGTGGATGCTCGATTCCACAAGCAAGCGCACGAGACACTTTATCATGGCACCAGCCATTTTTGAGGTAGGTGTGTCTCTGACTCTCGGTCCTCTGTATGTGTGTGTGTGTGTGTGCTCGTGTGTGTACCCAGCGACAAACAGTGTGACCGAGACTGGTTTGGATGAGCTGGAACTGTAGTCAACAAGGCCATGTGATTAGCTCCGAAATGGACAAGCACCCGTTCGAGACACGCATCCACGGCATCTCAACACGTCAAAACCCGGCATTCCCCGTCAAGACACTCGATTCCACAAGCACTCGTTCGAGACACAAGTGGCACGACAACGTATCAAAACCGGCCTTTCCCTATGTAGAAGCTCAGTTCCACAAGCCTGTTGTTCGAGACACTCATACGTGGCATCGTTGCGTTGTAGCGGAATCGACACTGGGGACGACGCTGCGTTTGTCAAGGCTACGGCTCAGGTTTCAGGACGCTGTCATGAAGTGCAATCTCCAGTTCAAACAGCTTAACACCATGTGCACGCGGAAAGATACAACATCCGGTCCATTAAGTATGTCCATACCGATTGCCGGGACTTGTTCAGAAGGACTTCCCCGCAGTGTGCACGCGCAAAGGTATGACTTCA
>CAJNDV010006136.1:40453-70202 GCA_905221635.1 Symbiodinium sp. CCMP2456 | reverse complement strand
CCCCCCCCCCCCCCCCCCACGCAACCCAAAGTAACCGAACCCCTTCGTCGTTTAAATCTGTCCTCATGGTTGTCTTGCAAAAGCCTTTCAACTGCTTCAAAGTGATTGTGCACTCGGGAGAGTGCATCCGAACACCCCCTGCCTTCACAATACGCGTACTGGGGGATGTGATCAAGCATGGGGCGAATGTGCCATTGAATCTGCTTAGCAAGGAGCCCAGCGACTATTTTGGGGTATGGTGGCAGAAGTCCGATCGGTCTTAATGCACTGATTTCAGTGGGTGGATTGGAGGGCTTGGGAAGCCATGCAACATATGTGTCTTTCATGTCCCCCTGTAGGCTGCCGGCCGCGAAGTGCCTGTTCAGTGCTCTGGTCAGCTTGCCACTGATGCTGCCTGCACAAGGGCGCCGCACGGATGATAGCGCTACATGTTGTGGCACTGCCTTGCGCGGATTGAGGCTTGCAAGCTGATACTGGATTTCAGCCTCCTCAAAGCACAGGCCCTCTTCGATGGCCTGTTGCGGGGCCTCATCAGTGACACTGGCAAAGGTGTCTTGGCTGTATCTAAGGACTGCCTGCAGTTCTGCCGATGCGGACAGGAGGTGGCCGTCTGGGCCTTTGATGCGCGAGACTCCCCTAGCCTTTTTGGGTGCTAGCTGCTTGACTACCTTGAAGAGACCCCTTTGGTCGCCCACCCTGGCAGCTTCTTCGGCTTGTTGGAGCTGCTCCTGATGGAAGGCTGATTTAAGTTGTCTGCTTTGCTGGCGTAGAAGCTTGGATTCACGCATGAAGTTGGCATAGGCTCGCCACTTGTGCCAGATGCATCTCAGGGAGCTCCCTGCCGTGGCGCGCATGTGATGATACAGCTGCCATGTTCTGGCAGCACTGGCTTGAAAAGCAGGGTCTGAACTGACGCGACGATCCGGCTTGGGCTGTGGCGGGAAGAGCTTTGCAGCCTCCTCCAGGAGAATTGCATTGATTCTATCATGCAGCGAGTCTATTGGCTCCTGCTCATCCAGGGCAGCGACACGGGTGGTCACAGCTTGCTGCAGGGCCTCGGCTTCGGCCGTGGCAACAGTAGTGGCATGCTGGAGTGCAGTAGTGTTCAGCCTTGGCTGGCTGGAGCGCTGGGAAGTCTGCTGCAGCTGGAAGGGCCGTACGGGCAGCACGGCCTGTAGGGGGAGGTGATTGACTGACCTATCACCCGCAACCGGGAAGGACCCTATGGGACTGGCGAGTTTAGCTTTAGAGCCTGAGTCCCTGGCACGACCATTATGTAATCTATTTGGCTTTGGGCAGTGGTGGACTTAAAGGTGTAAGCCGGCTTGGCATGGAAGGTGTTAAGAACACACAGGTCCTGCTCCATCACAAGGTTGTGTAGCTCGGCGTCGGCTTTGTGTTGGGAGTCTTCTTTCGCTATTGACCCTCCTATGTGTGGATATGCAGTGCCGACAGTGGAGTTCAGGTCTCCTGCAGTCACTACCTGCTGTCGGGCTGGCAGTGAGTCCAGCGTTTTCTGCAGCGCCGTCAGGATGCTGCCTCTGAGTTGACGGTTTTTGGCTTCACTGAGCTGGGGCCTGTGGACATGTTGGTATATACCGAAGAAGTCAAAAGGAATCTGGCTTGACTTGTGAGTGGCCCTGACGTGAAGCAGCCTCCCTGCTACCAGCTCTGATGCTGCAATGTCCCCGAAGGCCTTCTTGGACAGCATTATCAGCACTCCTGCGCTGCGGTCGGGCGGAGCTGGATCCTGGTAGCCCGACGTGTGTACACAGCACCAGGACATAGTCTTCGACATGTTTCCAGTGTGTCTCCTGTAGAATTACAGCTTCCCAGGGCCCGTTGGATTGCAGCCAGGACAGCAGTTCCTGGTACACATGTGAGGCCAGCCCTCCTGTGTTCCAGCTAAAGACTATGATCTGCGGTACCGGCCTTGTCGTCCTTCGGGGTCGGCACTGATTCGGCGAGCTTCTGCAGGGGCTTAGGGGCTGCTGGGTATTAGCCTGGTACATGGATGCGAGGGTTTTACTGGAGTGCCATCGCCCCTTGTACATGGTGCCCTCTTGGATAGAGTTGCTGGCTCTCCGGCATGCTCTTTTGTAGGCTCTTTTTGTACTGTGAGTGAGGTGATTATTGGGAGAGGGGGGAGCTATCCTGCCTGAATGCGCAGGCCCGCTGTGCTTCCCACTCCACTGGTGTAACCAGCGTCGAGGTTCGTCCTCTGATGCGGCTGCAGAGGAAACCCTCACCCCAACCGTAGCATGTAAAATCAAGTAGCTGAGGTTCCTGAATGATGTTCTACGGCCTCCGGACTTGGGACCGGAGGGGCCACATTGCTTTCGATGCACTTGGTCAACATTGCAGGACTTATTGGTAACCCAAGGAGAGGCAGGGACTAAACCCAAGGGGGGACTAGGGAGGGTGTCTCCTGCAGCTGGTTCCTTGTCTCGGCTGGGCAGCTGCACTAGCTGCGAAGCTGGCCTGCTGTGTTTTGGCGAGGTTGGCTTAGGTCCAATGAACCTGTGCCCTATCTTCCTTAACCATGACGCAATGGGACTGTTGGGCCTGTTGTGGGGCCTGTCCATGATGTTGCAGTAGGGGTCGTCATGCCGTGGGTCTCGACGATCTCGGCGATCTGGATCTGTGGGTGCGTCGTCGGCGGCGCTTCTCATGCGTGGCCTGGTACTCGAACTGGTTCCACTCCTCGAGGCGGGGCCCTGTAAGCCGTTGTCGGGCTTCTTCCTGCACTCTGTACCAGTCTGAGCGGTTGGTCTTTCGGCGCAGACCCGCCAGGCAGCCTCTTGCCGGTACAGTGTGTGGAGCCGCTCCACTGCTGTGTCGAAGGACGGCCCCTCCAGAAAGAGCCTGGTGTCTGACCAGCTGTACGAGGCAGCGTCGTTGTCCGAAGTGCTGTCCCCACTGGAAGTGGCAGATGCAGAAGCGGCTGCCTCTGCTCTGCTTGCACGCACCTTAGGAGCTGCTCCGTCTCTTGCATGGCTGCTTGGCCCGGCCACCGTGCCTCCATTGCCCTCCGGTGCAGACCGTTGCGACTGTACCACCATGGGGGCCACGTCGTTGGGTGGCGTATCTCTGTCCTCCCGTCTGAGCACCGCGCCAGGTGGTGGAGGAGGGCCAGCTCGTCGAGTGGCTTCTTCCAGGGTTGGCGGCCCGTGGCGTACATGGTCACGAGGAGTCCTATCACAATCATCACCGCTGGACATATGCTCCGGCGTTTCCTCTCCATCGCTCATAGAGATAGAGCCGCGCCCTCGCTACAAGTGGCTTCAAGAAAGCTTGGGCCCAGGGGCTTCATTATCATCATCACAATCATCACCATCATCACCACCATCACCATCAAAATCATCGTCATCATCATCATCATCATCACCCCTATCATCACCATCACCATCATTATCGTAATCAACGTCATCATCTTCAGGACGCGAACAGTAGCAGCTGGCAGCAGCGATCACAAGACTTGAGCAGAAAGACAGGAAGCGTAGCCTTATTGATGCTAGCAATGATGGTGTCGTGCTATTCCGGAGCTACTCCGCTGTGGCATGTTCTACGCTTCGTTCATCCTACACATGTCGTTTGGCCGACGAACCTAAACCTACGCCCTAAACCCTAGACCTTAGACCCCACACCTCAGATCCGAACTTTTCGGAGAACAAAAGTAGCGCATTCAGTGGTCTTTGGTTCCGCATACAAGGATAGAATCCTTAGCCATGGTGGGCGATGTGGTATGCAGTTTCCATGCTGGATTGAAGCAATGTGCAAATGCTACTTCCCCAAGGAATGTGCACCTGACCACACCGCCCGCGGACCCCACTTTAAGCACAGTGCAATCTCTAAGCTCATGCGGGAACCCGTTTTGGGCTGACACCAAGGCGCACACGGCCATAGCCAAAACACCCTAAACCCTGAGCCTCTGTAATGCGAGACGGAAAAAGAGCCCTGAAACCCTAAACCCTAAACCCTGAACCCTCTAGTTTAGTTGCACACAGAGACCTCGTCTGGCGGAGTCCGAGTTGCGAGAGCGTAAACCCTGAAACCTTGAGGCTATCCGGCGTGTGCCGCGGCCATGGCTGACAATGCCGAGGGCCTCCGTCTCCTGTGCGAGGCGTCGGACGGTTTGGGGTTTGGGGCTTAGGGCCCCTTCAAATCAAGAGACTAAAGGAGGGACCCTTAAAGGGACCCTTGGGGTTATATAGGGGCTTTATGAGACTATATAAGGTGTATATAAGGGTTATATAGGGTATTTGGATGAGGGGTCTCTTCTAGGGGTCCCTCCTAATGTTTTTTAATCAAAGGAACCCTGACAAGCTCCCTTCAGGGTTCCTGTAAGGGCTCCTTGAAGGGTTCTTTCGGTGGTACTTTCGGGTTTCACTTCAGGGTACTCGGCAGTCGCAATAGGCCTGGATGCAAAAGGGGTTTGGGGTCAAAAGCGTTTAGGGTGCTCCGGTTTTGAGCTGGATTTTTAAAGACCTTAGGTTCGATAGATCGAGAGAGTTGAAGGGCGAGCCTGATAGGATCCAGCCAGTGGAGATCCCTAAACCCTAAACCCTAAACCCTAAACCCCTAAACCCTAAACCCCTAAACCCTAAACCCTAAACCCTAAACCCTAAACCCTAAACCCTAAACCGTTTGTACAGCTGAGACCTGCTGGTCTCGGAAGTTGTTGTCATCGGGGGCGACGGTGGTCGTCGTGAAGGTTCTGCACCCAGAGGACCCAATACCCCGTAAATAAGGAATATACCTTAAAATGTAGGGGCCTTAATATTATGATTTAAGGTCTATTCCTTAATTAAGGGGTATTGGGTTCTCTGGGTATTTCCCGTCTTGCCCGGAGTAGTTCGAAGCTTCCAACGCTGGCTGTCACACCGTGGTGGTGGTCGCGGCTCAATCGTGGGCGTCGTCGTCGCTGGAGCCGCGGGGTTTATTTTTTTGGCGTTGTAGTCGTGTTCGGTCATGGTGGTCGATGTGGTGGCGGTCTGTCCGGCTTCGTGGTCATGATACTCTTGTCGTTGTTGTTGTCCCGAACCTTCATCTCCAAGCCAATTCGACCTTAAAGTCCTGAGCCCCAGCACCTGAAACTCACAGCCCACAGCCAGGCCGGTGGCAATCCTCATCAGCCCTTTATGGGCGTCGTCTACCCCTTCACGTTGGCCTGCATGTTTCTGAACGTGGTTCAGAGTTTAGGGGTCTGGGAAGCCATGAAGTAACGCTTAGGGTCTGGGGGTCTAATCACGGACGCATTGGAGTCTAGGGTTATGAGTTGTCTTGACCTTTCGGAAGCATGGAGACCACAAAAGGGCACATTCTGAACGGTTTTCCTGTCAAGCGGAGGTGTTGGGGGTTCCATGTTTGTTGACGGCCTTGCAGTATTTGGTTTCGTTGCAACCGCCAAGGCAGCAACATCTCACACATTAGATGGGTAGTTCTCTAAATTAGGAATCCATTTTAGGGTTCCTTTTACAAGGGTGCTGAATTTTTAGGGGCTTCAAACTTAGATGACTACCCAGATCGTGTACCTCTGGAGAGTGTTGCATTCTGAACTTCCCTGCTCAGTGGGGGGGGGGGCTTTCTGCAGCAGAAGCGCGAAGAACTATCAACCCCTGAACCATAACCAGCCAAAAACCTCAACGTGTAAGCCTTCACACCGTAAGCCGTAAGCGCAGAGCCCTGAGCCTTAAAGGCCAAGCCCAACGCCTAAACCCCCAAGCTTTTCAACGGGCGCTGGGCATCGGCTGCGCCAAACGTGAATCCAGGGTTTAGCCTTAGAACTTTGGCGGTGTAGAGTTTGGGTGTTCAGGGTACCGAACCAACGATTGCGTGTTTGGGTTCGGGGCAAGTGGAAAAATAGGGTTTAGGGTTTAGGGTTAGCAAAGAGCCTGGGTTCCAAAAAGGGTTTAGGGTTTAGGGTGTAGGGTTTTTGCATTTCGACAGCCCCTCTGCCGAGTCAAGGGCTGCCTTGTCCCTAGCAGAGGGTTTAGGGCGTGCACTCAGGCGGGTCTATGATTCCTGCCCGTTGCACCTTGGGTGGTTTGTACACTACACACCACATCCAACGCTCTTTGGGCCACAAGCACAACACGCCCCAACTTCTAACCCAAAACCCAACCACAATACTCATGAGATTCTCTACAGGCTCGAGCTGTCTCATGCCGCAAACCCTAAATCCCAAGCGCTCGACATCCTAAGCCCCATCAGTGCCAAACACTGCAGACCCTGAATACACAGAGTATGATGCTGAACGTACACACCCTAAACCCCCAAACCATGAACCCCAAACCCCTAAACTATGAACCCTAAACCCCTAAACCATGAACCCTAAACCCCTAAACCATGAACCCTTCCCAAACCCAAACCCCAAAGCCCTAAACCCTAAACCCTAAATCCCTAGACCATGAACCCTAAATCCTAAGTAAACCTTTATTGAGACAACCTGCCTGAAGCGCTGTGTTGGGCTTAATATATAATATATAGGGGCCTAAATAGCTACCTATATATTATTTTGGGGTTCTTATTATAGTTATAGTATAATATACCCCAAAACACTATTTTAATTACTAAGGCCGCCCAAAACCCTAAACCCTAAACCCTATCTTAATTATTAAGGCCCCTACATTAGGGCATAAAATCCCAGGCAGCAAAACTTACAATGGAGACCTTGAGCCCTAAACCCTCAACCCTGAATCCTAAACCCTAAACCCTGAATCCTGCGCCGCACGGACATAGTCAGCTGGGCAGGTAAACCTTGAATCCTAAGCCCTAAACCCCAAATCCGAAGCCCTGAAGCCCAAGGTTTGGTGCAAGGGCCGCCATCGACGAGCTCGCGGCGCGAGGTGCTGTCCACCTCCGGGACACTGGTCCTTTCTTTAGGATTTCACTGGGGGGTTTAGGGTTTATGGTTTAGGGTTTAGGGTCTATGGTTTAGGGGGCTGTCCGACCAAGGGTTTGCGCGTTTGTCTGGAGCTTGGCTGACGGGATTCAGGGCTCAGTGCGGTGCAGTCCCTGCTCAAAAAAGGGTGCTGTAGGTGGCCTAACCCTAATATGAGGGCATTTGGGGCATTGGAATTCCACTCGTGGCAGTGTGCACAGGGCATTTGAGCCTTGGTGAGGCTTCATCACTTACCTAAACCCTAAACCCTGAACCCTAAACCCTAAACCCAGAAGGAGCTTTTCCTGTTGCAGCCTTTGGGGCCCAAAGCGATGCCAGAATCATCCGTCCCAAACGAGTGATGCAAGCCTTGTGCCGTTTTGAGAGATCTCACAAGAGTCCTAAGCGCTTACTTACAGTGCCCTTGGAAGGAACACTGAAGCGGGGACCTCAAAGGAACCCGGAAAGGGAACAGGTTTCGACAGCGGCCACAGAGCAAATATCAATCTGGCGCTTCTTCACCCATCCCAAAGTGCAGAAGCAGCGGATGTGAAACGAAGCCTCAAAACCCTAAACCCTAAATCCAAAGCTCCAAGACCGATCCTTTAACCCTAAACCCTGAAACCTACAGCCCTGGAGCTTAAATCTACACCCCCTGAAGCCTGAACACTAGACTGGAAGACTTCCCCAACCCTGTCTGGAGGATCAGGTTACTTTGTAAATAAGGTTATAAGTACCTTCATTGGGGTTATATGTACCTATAGGTATAGTTACTTTTTTTATAACCCTAGTTCCTAAGTCCCATGGTCCTTTAAGTAAACCATAAGTCCTAAACCCTGAGTCCTCAACAAACTTGTAGAGCCGACGAGCTGAGTCCTCAAATGCGCCATTCAGGATTGTCTCTCCTATGCCATGCTCTTCCGCGGCGGTACTGCGTTCTTTTTGGAGATTTTTTGTAAGTTACCATTGTAGGAATGTGCAGTTGATTGTGTGCCTTCTGTACAGTAGTATGGTAACTTCAACGGTCCTGAACAAGAATCCAGGTACGCCTGAAATGGCCCTGCAGTTGATTGCGATGCGGGCGAATGTGAACGAAAGGTCCCGTTTCCCCCTGCTGTCACCGCTCGGACTCTGGCACTGCTCTGGGCATTTTTGAGGGCTTTAGGTTCATGTTTTAAAAGCATCGCATCCTTGGAGTAAGGAGCTCACAATTTAAGGTCTACATTAGGATTCCCGTTTGCATTCGTGACGAATGCTTTGGACAAGCTTCTTGCTTTTGAGCCTTGAAAGCCGACCGGCGATGCAAAGGAATCCTCTTTGCTGTGAAGTCTCTCCAGTACAGATGTGGCAGGGTCACCCCGTTGACCACCATCGCATATCGAGCAAACGCATGGACGCCGCTGATGAATGCAATCATGTCAGGGTGCCAGAGCTGAATGGTTCAGCTAGTTTTGTTCGCAGCAGACTTCGCAGTTTAACGTGTAAGCTGTGCAGGCATGTCAGCATGCATGCATATGTATGTATATGTATGTATGTATGTATATATATATATGTATATATGCATGTATATATATATATATATTCATATATATATATATACATATGTGTGTGTGTGTGTGCGTGTGTGTGTGTGTGTGCTGGTGCTTGTTAATGTAGCCGTCTGAAGGTTTCCTCGCTTGTTGTCTGATTTACTTGCTCTGTTCGTTCTTGTGTGCCTGTTTGCAACATGGAGCTCCAGAGCAAGCGAGGCAGTATGATGGCGCCACCGCGCTGATTCTTTCAGGGGCGCAGCTGGATCTGCGGGATTCGGGCGGGGCCTCGGTCATGGATATTGCAGAGGGGCAAACCATCCCGGAGTTCGTGCAGAAGGCCTTCCAGGGGAATCTCGACGACTGTCGGAGCGTGCTGCAACTGGCACTCTTGCAGAATGACGACCTTGAGGAAATGATCACGGAGGCCTTCTGATTCGCAAGCCCATGTTCCAGTCATTTAGGGGAGGAACAGATCTTCCATTTTCCAATCCGAACTGGTGCAACCTTGTATGGGGCCTCTCGTGTGTGCAGCTCACCCAAACACCCGACTAAGGTAGATTCCAAGCTCTCGAAAGAACAATCGACAGTCGCAGTTTGCTTGTTGCTGGATCCCGAAGCGGATCGTTGCAGCGAGATATGTTTTCAACTTTTTTTGATGCATCCCTAACCCCTAAGCCTTAAGCCCTAAGCCCTAAACCCTAAACCCTAAACCCTTAACCCTAAACCCTAAACCGACGCTCGAACTGAGCGAGCCTTGGACCTCGTGCGGGAGAAAGGGCTACTGCATTTTAAAAAAAAACCGTCTCTCCGCAGACCTCAACCCATGCTGTCAGCCTTAGGACTCTGTATGGCGACCCGAGGGGTCGATCTGACGAAGAACCCCAGGGCAGTATGAAACCCTAAACCCTACACCCTAAACCCTACACCCCTAAACCCTACACCCCTAAACCCGAAACCCTAAAACCTAAACCTTTAAAAGCCCTAAACCCTAAACCCTGAACCCTGAGCCCTATATCCTAAACCCTAAACCAACCCTGAATCCTAAACCCTAAACCCTAAACCCTGAACCCTAAATCCCAAACCCTAAACCCTAAACCAACCCTGAATCCTAAACCCTAAACCCCGAAATTCTCGGGCGTTGGCAGCAGAGTGTGGGCCACGGTCGACGCCGGAAAACTTGCTCGAAGCGAAGCGCGGGCGACTGTTGCGAAGAAAGAGCCATGCCCGGAGGACCCGGTTTAGGGCTTAGGGTTTAGGGCCTAGGCGTTTAGGGTTTAGGGGTTTGGGGCCTAGGGGTTTAGGGTTTAAGGTTACCCAGAGAACCCAGTACCCCTTGAACAAAGAATCCACCTTAAATTATAGGGGCCTTAATAGTATGATTTAAGGTACATTCCGTATTTAAAGGGTATTGGGTTCTCTGGGTGTCTTTGTCCAGGATCTTGCAGTTAAAACCCCCAGCCTTAAACCCTAAATAGGTAAGAGTGATTGCCACTTCGGAGAGTAGTCAAACTGATGTAGATGGACACAGAGACCTCGTCTTGCGGAGTCCGGGGAGCGTAAACCCTAAATAGCGTCGAGAAGTCAGGTAGCGGCAAGTCTTAAATTTGGTCCGACAGGCCTTGGCCTCCCAAGTAGTGGAAGGCGGATAGGGTTTAGGATTTATGGTTTAGGGTTTAGGGTTTAGGGGTAACCCTCACCGATTCACCCGCTTTGAGGAAATCCTCCTGAACGTGCCAGCTGCTCCCGAATACAGAGGCCCCTTGAACGAGCCTGAAAAAGCCGGATCGTACCCCTGCAGCAGTATCAGTAACCCCAGGCATGAACATCATAACCCTAAACCCTAAACCCTAAACCCTAAACCCTAAACCCTAAACCCTAAACCCTAAACCCCTAAACCCTAAACCCTAATGAACATCGACTTTTCCCGCTGCTCGTTGTTGGCTCATGTTGGCTCCATAGCCTAGCCTTCCGGTGCATCGACGGGAGGAGGTGGGAATTCCGAGTCCTGGGCTTTATGACATGAAACAACATGTAGTATAATAGTTCAGTGACTCGTCACAGACCCTAAACCCTAACCCTAAACCCTGAATCCTAAACCCTAGACCTTTGAAGCAGTTTCAACGGAGCTTCAGGGCGAGAGTTTGCAGCGAATCTCTCCCGGAACGGCGAGGGCAACCGGTCGCTCCAGGGGTTTTGGGCGTAAGGCTTGGGATGCTAACCGTTAGATCAGGCCGTTAGTAACGGCCTGATCTTCAGAACTCGTCGAGCAAGCTGAAGCTTGTTGACCTGATATTGTGGTAGAGGTCGGAATAACTGTATCGATGATATAAATCCTGCATTACCTTAAGGACCCTAAACTGTGGGAATTATGCTATGTTCCTTACTATGGGTAATGCGAGATTTCTATCATCAGCCGCAGTACTAGATTCCCTGCTAGTCCCCATGATACGCCCCACAGCCCGGCTGGACTTTTCGGGCGCCTCTATCAAGTTAGGCGGTTTAAGGGTTTAGGGTTTAGGGTTTGGGGTTTAGGGTTTAGGGTTTAGGTTTAGGATTTAGGCCTGTCTTGTGTTGTTTCGTGCACCTCGGTCGACCAGGCAAAAGCTCACTAAACCCTAAACCCTTAACCCGAGACCCTAAACCATGAACCTTTAACCCGAGACCCTAAACCCGAAACCCTAAACCCTGAGCCCGAAATCCTGGTGGGACAAAACATCCTACACCAAGGGTTTCGGGGCTGGTCCGGGCTGTTCTGCGGGGCTGTCGTCCCACCTTAGTCTTGCCCATCGGCTTTGCCCTGGCATTGCAGGTGGTGTTGTGCTGAGCGAGGTCTGAATGTTTGAGATTTTATGGTTTCTTTAGGGCTTTAGGCTTAGGGTTGAGGGTTTAGGGTTTAGGGTTGAGGGTTTAGGTGTTTAGGGTTTAGGGCACGATGTCCCCAAATTGTCGGCATCACAGCGTAGCAGGCATAGCATTGGCGTGCAGTACGCCTCGGCCCTTGGCACGACCACTCCAAGAACCGTGAGTTTGCATACCGTGGCGCGACCAAGATTACCAGCACGATCCCAGACATTTCACAACCCTTCATTCAAGGAGTGTACCGAGAGAGGCCAATATACCCCTTGATCAAGGAATATACCTTAAACTATAAGGGGCCTCATATTAATATTATGATTTACTAGAAACTATATTTCTTAATTAAGGACTGCTGGGCGGGCTCTCTGAGTAGTTGAATCAAGCTGACGTCGCTCGAAAGGACGCGATGAAGAGAGACCTGCCCTCAGTCATTTCCACGTGCTTTCGGGGCTTGGGTTATCAGTACCTTGAAGGGTTCCTGTTTTCGAGCTCCAATGGTTTAGGGTTCTGAAGATCATGGGACTTAGTAAGTAAGCTTACAAGTGCCTCAATTGAAGTTATACGTAATGTTTCGCCTATAATTACCTCTATGGCTCTATTTTCACCCTTGTTTCTCCGTCCCATGCTCTTTAAACCCTAAACCCTAAACCCTAAACCCTAGTTTTCCTGTAAGTCATGAGCTTTAAAGCTGTTTGCGTCTCCGGGGAGCTGCCTCAGCTGTGGCTCTGCAGAACAAGGCCTTGAAGCCTTCTTTAGGGGTTAGGGTTTAGGGTTTAGGGTTTAGGGTTTATTGTATAGGGTTCAGGTCCCCTTATCCCTAGAGGCTAACAGGGCAAACCCAAAACCCTAGCCCACGATCCCTCTCAGGACTGACAGGTCGCAAGCGTCTTTCAGGGGTTCTGTTAGACTTTGCATAGGGTTGCCTACAACTAAATGACTATATGGAAACCTTGTCTAGGGGTACTTCTGATGGGCGCCGGACCGGAGAGCTGACGACCCTAGTGTTTAGGGTTAGATCCACCCAAAGCCCTCAACCCCTAAAGCCCCCAAAACCTGACGCCCCAAGCATGCCCAAAAACGCCTCCAACATCCCCCAACAACATCCCATCCCTAAACACACTGATTCCTTCAGCACCCCAGAGTACCACCGGAACCTGCAAACACCCAAAACCCGAGCTGGACATAAATCACAAACCCCATACGATCGCCATAGCACGCTCACGAGACCCCATAAAACCCTGGTAAATCAACCCGAAGCCCCAACCCTCAAGTAGCCTTTTTGTCTCAAACTCTTGGCCTGAAAGGATCCACTGCTTCCTCCCAAGAAAACTGAAAAACACGTCGACCCAGACCCCGCCATGGATTCGCAGAGTGAGACCAGTGGTCAGTCGCGAAAGCAGAGACAGGGAGGCCTGCAAGACGAAGACGCTAACGGCAGTGCATGGCCTGGAGATGGCTGTGGGTCAGCTGGAGCAGCCTTTCTCAATCAAGGAAGACCCAGCGATGGGCCAACGGAGCTTACGTCATCGGCGTGCTCAAGAACGGCGATGGCATTGGTGCTGCGATCCTAGGAGATCAAGTATTTCGGACTCGGGAAGGGCCGCGACAACTCGTACTGGTTGCGGTGCACGTTCTTGTGCCAACAATCGGTGCAACCTCCTCGAGTCAAAAAGGGGCCTCACGTGTGTTGCTCGAATGCACGCTTGAGCTCAGACTTGGTTGCAAACATATCCCGGAGGGATGTTCCTTGAGGCAGTGATGCTGAGGTGTCAGGTGGGACACCACATCCGATGCAAGAGTGCTTTGGTATGAGCTGACAAGATGGAAGCAATCGCAGGGCAGGCAGGGTTCTGATCGCAGGGGGCCGTGTGCTTGTCTGGCTTGCCAGACCGACTGGCGATACGTCTCGCCGTTGTCAGCTTGACTGGGGACATGGCTTGTCCTCGTGCGGCGAGCTTTCAATCTAAGTGACTTGTATTCCGACGTGCACTCTTGATTGCTTGCGCTGATTCGGACAAACTGAAGACGCATGCCGCCTGAGTGACCATATTCTGTAATTGCTTTTCATTCGTGTGCCTACATAATTAGACACTGCGCATGCTCTTATTTGTCTACTCATGCATATGGCTTGGTCTTAGCACTCGTCATGATTCGCTGGTTTTCTAATGTGCCGCGTGGTGCCAAGTGGTGGGCATTTATACATTACGCAGCCGCGTCGCGCCGTCTTGGCAGCCAGCCAGCTTTTCACGGCAGTCTGCTAAGTCGCTGCGCATGGGAAGTGAAGCTGAACCGTTTCACCGAGCTCCTTGGATTGGCAGTCGTCGCTCGGCCTCATTCGATTTCCCCCTGTCTTGGGCCTCGCCTTTCGTTAATTCGGGGCTGGCGGGTGCAGGCTCTCGCCGCTGGAAGGCGAGGCCCTTGCCGTCCTTCCCGAGTACCTGTTGTCATGTTGTCGTCTAGTCGCGAGTGCCAGACCAAGAACCTCCACGCGAGTGTATAGCTTTGGGTTCTTGCGTTTTAAGATTCCCAACCCGAAATCCTTTTTGAATCAAGCCACGTTCAACTGGCAGCGGGCTTATGCACATACATGACCGTGCATGCTACTGCAACCAACTCCAGATCTGTCATGGGCTTCAAAGGCCCTGCACGGAAGTGAGAAGGCCGCCTGTGGTGACAGTTTGGTTCTTCCTGGGCCACCTTGACACCCGAGACTTGTTTCTGCATGGGTGGTTTGCTTTGGGCTCTATGTGCAACCTGCGAGTGCTGGAAACCGAAGGCACAGATATGCCGCCTGTGAGACGGAAGTGCACTGACAAGGCTTTTCGGTATTTCGGTATTTCGAGGCATACTTCCTGTGTCTGTTGGCCGCAACCTTGCAAGCTGCCTGGCACTTTGCTAGAACAGGGGCGACGACAGGCTGATGAGCATGCAAGACTGTGCAATGGGCTTTTGGGAGAATGTGGTGTTACTGCCGCAAGCAAACCTGAAGTCGTGGGATCCACCTCAGTAGACCCTGCATGGAAGTGAAGAGAAGAGAAGCTGACGGTGGTTGCAAGTCGGGCCTGGGCACTTCGACCTTGGAGATATGCTGTCTGTCACACTACAGCCGAGGTGCACCTCGATGCACGTGGGTCGCAGCGAGCTTACTGGACGGGTGCGAACATAGCAGCAACCTCAGCTCAGACGGCTGAGACCTGCCTTCTGAGTTAGCCGGATGGGTAAGTGGGATTTGGGCATACTTTTTCGTGTACTTGCTGAAAGGGCGTGTGTTTGGGAGAGCGTTAGACGGATTGCGGTGGCACGGCGAAATGCTCCTGCTGCAGCTCTCTGATGCCGAAGGCGCTTCACGTACTGAGTCTTATGATGAACTGTGCGTTCTGGGAGTTCAACGTGACTCTGCTGGTCTAGCTGTCGTCTTCTGGGTTCTTCGCCAGACCTCGTCGGGCGCGAGTGCCAAAAATACATTACTGCAAGTTAGTAGTCCCTTCATTCTGGTTTGGTTGATTTTGTTTATCTGTATGTCGTTAAGTATGGCTCAAGGTAGACGTTTTGTGATTGTTGCCAATGATCAATCGTGATGTTTGCGGCGAATTTTGCATTTGAGCCTCGCATAATCCCTCTCAAAAGTTGGTCATGGCACTGTGTTGCCCGATTCCCTTTGCAAGTGCTGGTGACTAGTCTTTTCCGGCCCGGAATGTCAATGCAGAGGCAGACAGAGATTCAAGCGGTTCTCTTTGGGCCCTTTTCTGCCCAAGCGGGGCGGTTTGCTGGGCGCCTCCACCAGCAAGGCGTGGCAAGGGAGTCTCACGACGGGCAGCTCACGATGGCTGCTCCACGGAGGCTGACGCGAGACCGAAGAGGGTGACTTGTCTACCTGATAGGAGGCACCCCTGGTCTCCAGAAGCCGCGTCCAGCCAAGGCTGTTAATTCGTGCACGGGTTAAGACGCCTCTGGCAGCGAGTGGCATCGAGCGAGAAATCTATAATGTTGAAATCCTTACATCCTAAAACGATACGCGTCGCTGACCACTTCTTTCCTCGCTGCCCTGAGGACGGTTCAGAGCGAGCAAACGGGACGGCGGGGACCAAGGCCAAGAAGGCGGATGATATCTCTTTTGGATTTTGTCGTCGAGGGGACTTGCTTTTTGGGGCTTAGAGGGGTTAGGGAAGGTTATTCGGTGAAAACTTCGGTCAAAACTTCGGCATCCCTGGGTCGGGAAAGGGGGGCGGGCTTTTGTTTTTCGTGGGTGCCATTGATGGTTGAAGGGATTCAGGATGAGCAAAGACACGCAATTTCTATTTATTCCGTTCTTGAGGGATTAGGGTTTAAGGTCTGTGTAAAAGGGAGCGGTCAGGCTGATTTTAGGGCTTGAGGGTTCCTTGAAGGGTTCTGTTCGGGTTTACAGTAAAAACACGGGAACATGAATTCAGGATGACTAGTGTTGCCATCAAGGGCATGATAAAGTTGTTGCGATTACAGGGTTACAGGTTTAGGGTGGTTTTGTTTATAGTTTGTAGATAATGGTTATTTGCTGTCGTTGTCCTTGTTGAAGGTTGCCGTGAATGGCTTGGTTCTGGGGTCGTGCAAAGACTGGGGCTTTAAAGACTTCCAGAGTTTAGGATACTTGCAACCGTGCAAAGCAGTTTCTGGGTGGTTTAGCGGTGTCGGGACAGGTCGGCGATTCCAGGCAAAAAATGTCTGGTAGTAATTGTTTCGGATTTATGGTCTTCGGGGCGCTCTTCCTGTTGGGGTTCGGTTTGGGTTCGGGATTGGGGTTCCGCCAAGGGTTACATGGTAGTGTTAGACTCTAAACTCCAAACCCCTCCACCCTAAACCTCAAACCTTGGGAGCTAAAACCAAAACTTGAGGCCCCACGTGCATCAACTTAATACAAAGCGAAAGTCCGAGAACGTTGCGACCCAAAAACCCATACAAACATGCAAACATTGTAAACCAGAAACTCACAGGAACAATTCGCGACCAAAGCAGTGTTGTTCGAGCCGACGTGTCTGCATCAACTACAACGCCCCTGAATGCCACGAAAAGCAAGCAACGATCCGAAAACCCCACCCCTGAACTGCTACAAATTTCTAAGCCCCAGATACTGGGCCATAATGATTCCCAGAACCCAGTTCCTTCGCCGCCGTATCTCGAACCCCATAAAGCCCCCTGCCAGCTTCCCTGAGAACAGAACCCAGGAACACCTCGGAGTCCCCAAGCTCTCATCCTGAGGCCCTTATCCTTGTAAAGAAGGCCCTAAGCCCTAAACCCTAAGCCCTAAACCCTAAACCCCTCTAGAAACCCAGAAGGAGCTTGCTGACCACAAACCCCTCAACCCTAGAGCCCAAAAGCCTGATAGTAGCCTTGAAAGGAGCCCTTACAGGAATCCATAGCGAGCCTGAACCTGAAGGAAGCCTTCAAAGAACCTCCCCAAACTAGAAACCCTAAAAGTATTGAAACTAACCCTGCAATGCGGGCTCGTCCTTGCCAAGTGGGAGGAAAAAAACCCCTAAAACTCGGAACACTTTCCTGAGCAAGATCCTGCAACCTTGAAAGACCTCATATCCAGAAGTTTTTCAAGTGGCTTCGCCAAATGCCCAAGCCACTTAAGCCAGTAGTGGTGGAAACCTCTTAAACCCTAAACCCTAAACCCCTAAAGCCCTAAAGCTCGAAAGAAAAGGCCAAGGCGTCGCCCACCTTGGGCGCGCTGGGCTCAGCTCGGGTCGGGTTGGCAGGCGCTGTTTGGGTTTAAGAAGAGTTTTGGGTTTAGGAGGGGTTTGGGGTTTCAGGGTTTAGAGAGAGAGGGTTTTAGGGTTTAGGGTTTAGGGGAGTTTGGGGTTTAGAGTCTGGGTTTTAGGGGTTTTGAGCCGGTCGCGTCTTGGCAGCCAGCAAGCCCAGTTTCAACAGGGATCTAGGGTTTGGGGTGTTGGGTTTTGGAAAACAGGGAGGGTTGAAGGGTTTCTAGAGGGTCCTCTGAGGTCAGGGCTTCTTCTTTTGGTTCTATAGTATGGGGCTTCTGCAGGGGGTTCTATTCGGGGTTGCATAAAGATTTCACCGGATTCTGAGGTTACGGATTGAGGTTTCAGGGTTTTTCCGGTCTTGGGGCTTGAAGCCCCTGATGAGCTATAGCGGCAAGTTAGAGTTGGAGCTTGACACTGAACCCTATGTAGCCCATGTCCTTACGGCGTTGCTGTGTTGAAGTTTCGGGGTGTTGGGTGTCTGTAACCAGGAGGAAGCTTGGACCCTGACACTCACAGAAACTCCTATGTTCAGGGTTCCAGGGTTTAGGGATTCGAGTTGGCATGGGCAGTAGAGCATCGCGATGGTCATGACATCATGTGGGAACGAAGCCGTGTGAAGTGATTCTGGTCCGCGGAGAGTGTATATACCCGCGGTAAGTAAGCGCCCCTGTCGTTTCTCTTCAACGCAAGGTTTTGGGGGGCATGGGTTCAGTCGAGTGAGACTAGCATGGCACTCCACGTCCCTAAACCCCAAACCCTAAACCCTAAACCCTAAACCCTACACCCTAAACCTTAAACCCTAAACCCTAAACCCTACACCCTAAACCCTAAACCCACCTCGCGTCAGGATGAAGCCCACAAACGGATAAGCATCCCAAGCGTCGACCTCCCACAGGCCCGGAGTTCCGCAAGACCCTAAGGTTCAAGCTTTACAAGTAACCCTAAATCCTAAACCCTAAACCCTAAACCCAAATCCCAAACGGCGGTGACGCCAGTGTAGGCTCTTAGCTTACATCCTAAACTGCAACCTCGGAGTCTTAGAAGCCTCTCTAGAAACATTATAGAGACCCTACAGTTATGGAAGCCCATGTAGAAGCTGTAGAAAAAATAACCCTAAACCCTAAACCCTAAACCCTAAACCCTAAACCCTAAACCCTAAACCCTAAACCCTAAACCCTAAACCCAGTTCCCAAGGCCCCAAGTGGTCGGCCGACGTCCCAGACGTATGTGACGGATGGGAAAGCCGCAGCTGTCTCAGTTTTTCCTGCCTTAGGCAGCGTAGCCTTCAGGGTATTTTGGAGTAGGGTTTGGGGTTCAGGGTTTATTACGGACACATCGGACAAGAGTTTACCGATTCTCCCCCTGCGGCCTGAAAGGCGGCAGGAAGGAGCCTCATGAAGCCTTTCAGTGAAGGCAGGAACCTAGCAAATCAAAGTCGTCGTCGATTTGCCTCAAAGAATGAAGGACAAAGGACGAGAGAGGTCTGCCGCCTTCCGTACAGGACGACCCAAAAACCTATCAAGCACCGTAGCAACCCTAAGAGATAGGCAAGCAGGCCATCCCATCTTGATGCCCACCATAGACTTGAAAATCCCATGCTTTGCAAGGGAAACTGTTTCACGTTGAAAAACAACCCCACCGCAGCGAAGAATCCCGAATAAAAGCCTCTCAAAAACTCGCAAGGCCCCAGCAACAGTAACGCACTCAGCCTCACCCGCAACCACTTCGCTGCTTAGGGCATAACTGATCTCACCATGATTGGAATTGCCAATGGGTATTGGAGCTCCCGTGTCCAACATGAAAGCAACCATCAGCTCAAGAATCGCAACAACCCTTTGAGAATTAGCCGCAAGATCAACCCCGCATACCCAAGGCGCTAACTTCTGTACAGTAACCGCTGGAAACTGGGTTAACGCATTCAGCACTTCCGCATCCTCCGAAAAAGAGCCTGCAATTCGGAGCTCGTTGGTTTCGACTCCTATTGCGAGCTGGTTCAGCCTAACATCCTCGTCATCTTGTGCAGCGCCTTCCTCATATGGCTCTTGAGAGATTTGCGCAACATCGACGAGAAAGGCGGCTTGCCGAACTTGTCTATCTAGGTTGCTCTGGTGATGTCTGCAAAAGCGACGGTTGAGCACCTGAACAGATTCAGGCCAATGGGTAGCGGCTGCTGCAGCTGCCGCGTCTGCTCTTTCGTTACCTGCAATGAGCCAGTCCTGAAAAGGAGTTGTAGCCGCATCCGGATTGCAGTGCGATGGCACATGATGCACCCAGAAGCTTGCGGAAGCCTGTCGAAGCTCCCTTTGCACTAGCTTCCAAAGGTCCTCGTTGTCCCATCCGCTGGGTATGTTCTGGCCAGTTTGCAAGAATGCGATGCCATCCACCGCATAAGCACTGTCACTCCAGATGTGTACCTCACAAGGACCGCGCTGCTGCCAACGCAACGCTGACAGTATGGCCGTAAGCTCCGCCCTGTTGATGGATTGTAAGATTCCTGGCAAAGGGCCAGCGGAGAGCACCCGAGTGGAGTCGTGGTGCACGCATGCCCATGAAGCCAGAGAACGTTGCGGATCCGCAGGTCGGGAACAGGACCCATCAGTAAAGAGGTGATAAACTGCATGACGTTCCGGCAGAAACTGGAAATCTTCCAAGGAATCTGGAACAGCTGTCAAGTTTTTCCAGTACTCCAGCAAGTTCGGAAAGGCATTTGGCAGTGCATGTAGATTGAAAGCAACATCTTGACTGGACCAGTCGCGGGTACATGTATGATGCTTCCTACGCGCAGCTTCGTAACGGGGGCAAACTAAGCAACGGTGTTCCAAGGAGTCCGTTTGGTGGCACAAAGGACAATTCGCCTGCACTCTGTCGTCAAACTTGGACTTGAATGAGTTGGTGAATGATGTGCCATCTTGGATCGTTGCTAGAAGGTGCCTGTCCGACGGCGCAACATGACGACTCGCATCACAAGAAAGATCCACAGCAACTAAGCCGTTGTAATCGAGCCTGTGTTGAAGTCTCCTACACACGTGCAGGTTCCATGCATACTCCGCAAGCCTTCGCAGGGCTGCGAGAGGAAGCGCAGTCAACGCAGAGCGAAAACAACCAAAGACCAGGCATCCTGTGGAGTCAAGGTCCCACTGCAATGCATCCAAGACCTGGCGAAGTTTGCGCATAGGGCCTTGACCGGAAACCCCATTCCAATGCCTAACAAAGGTAAGCCACCAGAGCTGTGCATGACCGTTCGCGCACGCGTGTTTGTGAAATAGCTTCAACACTGCCCAAACCTGATAGAATCCAGGATCAAAGATCATGGGAGAGAGCAGTGAGAATCTGACCAGCGGTGATGCCCCCGGCCTCTTCCATTTGAGAGCCTCCATAGCACGCGATCGGAGATGGTCCACGTGTGATTCCGCAAACGAAACACTTTCACAACCATGCAACGCCTTTGGCCAAGCCACAGCTCTGAGGACATAAAGCTTTTGCGCAGTGCCAGTAGGCAACGTGCGAAGTTTGTTCCACAGATAGTCCAACGACGCAAATCGATCCGACATGACCCCAACACGACTGATGGCACCGTAGTTCATCTGGCCGCCGAGATCGGCAGAAGAGATGGAAACGGAGTGCCCCAAGGCCCTGAGCTCGCTGCGCGTACGCGTGTCAAGCGCCCAAGCGAAGGATTTTCCTTGATCGAGGTCTAAGTCCCAAGCTTCCAGAAAGGTGGCCATGACCAAACACCCGTGATGCACTTGGGAGCCTGTGCGGGCCAGCAACTCCAAGTTGTCTACATACGATACTGAACGACAGCTGGGTGCATATTGGGTCATGTATGCATGCCAACAGAAGTCAAACACCGTGATGGCGACACAAGACAGTGGATCTCCTTCTGCAAATCCTGTGGCACCAGAAACAGCATCCCCTACATCGGATCTGATGCGGAAGCGTCTTTGCAGGCTCGAAACAGAAGAGCGCCATGCCGTGAGGATGGGTGAAGGTGTTCCAAGGTGCATCGCCAATCGAAAGATGGGCTCATGGCCAAGGCAATTGAAGCACTTTACAATGTCCGCTACATAGCCTGACATGGTGCTCGCCAGTGCCACCGTGGCTTCAATGTCCCCTTGAAGGACATACCAGATATCCGAGCATTGCTTTCCCTGCATATATCCATGCAAGCCTTCCGGGGCGTGATCAGCTAGCCATCCTAAGAGTTGCCGGCCACGGATGGAAGCCCAGACCCTATAGATGACACTAACCACTACAATCGGTCTGAATTGTGAGGCTGTGGAAGCACCAACCACTTTGGCAATGGCGCATACAAAACCAGTGGTCAGCTGAACTGGCCATAGACCATCCTGTTCCACCTTAGCGAAAAGGGCGAGGATGTCATGATGGATGGCGTCTGACAGATGCCTCAAATCATTTATGGACCAGCCATCAGGGCCGGTGGCCGAGCGGCTATTGTGCCGACGCAAGGCAGCCTTCCAGGTGCTGAGGTCAATTGGCAGGTACGGGATTTGGAGTCTGGGCAGGTATGCAATTCCAAACCGCACAACCCGATCCCAATAACCCGCAGGAGTCCCAACATGTTTGTGCCATTTGGAAGTCCAAAGACTCAGGAGCTCCTGCTGAATTTCATCAAACGAAGTGAGCAATTTGCGCGAGATGACACACTGACCGAGCTCAGGCGAGATGTTGCCAGAGAACTGCACGGTGCAAGGGGAGAGCTGCCTCACCGTGACGAAATGACCATCCAGCAAGATGGAAGTGGGATGCCACGATGGAAGAGCTGAATCCAAAGTAGCAGTATCACCTTGCACAACTTCCACCCGAGTTTTGTGCTCCTTTACGAGGCAATCCAATGGAGGCTTGGGTTCAGGTGTGATCATGCCGAAAAGAGCCTTGCCACATTTGGCGACTTTAACCTGCAGCAAATCCTTGCGACACCTGGCAGACCAGGAGGACATGCGCTTGAAGTTGGCAGAAAAGTCGTCAAAGATGATTTGAGCCATGCAGGCTGGCGGCGGTGTTTGAGGCAGGTAAGCAGGAGCCCCCTCTAGCTGCATAGGGCGAGTAATCCACCATTGTGAGAAACCTCCAAAGCCAGGAGCCTCACGATTGAAGACCATGTTTGAGCCCGACAAAGACATGAGTCTACGTCGGTGTTAGCACGTCGGACATTGTGGAGGTAGGACTGAAGTCGTCGCAATTGTTTGTACCACCTTTGGACTGAGCGGTTGAGCAAATCACTCTCAATCACAACCTCTCCATGGCGGCTTGGCCGCGTGGGAACGAGCTGAAGAGGCCTGCGTTGTGGGGCCCGTTGCTGGCCCCTGCCAAAGTGGCCCTGCGTGATAGGCAAGCCTTGAGTGTGCGCATGCTGATGAAGACTACGTTCCAGCTGACGGGACCAGGCAGCAAAGGATGCCGTGGCATCCCCTTGCGCCCAGTCGAAGGAGGCGCCAGGATTCCAATGTTGGTGATCAAAACTGTCCCAAGGAAAAGAAGAGGGAAGAGGCCACGCGCGGGCTGATGAACAAGAAAAGTCCTCGGGTAAGTCAATTTCTGCAAAAAGGATGGCGTGATCCGGAAAATGATCGTCCTGCACGTGGACACCAGACATATGAGCAGCAAGCTCAGGCGAAAGCCAAACATGATCCTTTATCGAGCATCCTTTGCAGGTGGGTTGAGGAGTCAAACCCCATCTCCTAAAACCCTCCAGCTGAATTTCCACCCAGCCTAGTCTGTGCCAGGATTGGAAAATCGATAGATCACTTGGCCCGCAATTAAAGTCTCCGGATATGAACCTGAAGCCAGAATGTCCAAAGACCACTTCCTGAGATATGGTCTGGAGTATCTCCTCAGTAGTCTTGAGCGGCTGTTTGTATGAAGCACTGGGCGGAACACCATAGACAGTGGCTCCAGTGATATGATGCCCTTGAACCACGAAGTGAGAGACCAAAGCACGTCCAGATGAGTACTCCCGACCCCTCCAGGGTATCGTAACAGAGCGGCATGGAAAGGACGACATGTGCATGACACCAGTCCAGGCGCCCGCATGGTCAGAATGTGGCCGCAGTGGCGCGTAAGCACCATGAATAGTGCGCATTTGCCGAGAGGGTGCCGCAACACGCTTTAACGCCGAAGTAAACTGCCTGTGAACACTTTGGGTAGCCTGTGTTTCGCATACTCCCCAAATCCCACCCGGGAGAGAAGCAAAGGAAACATGTCGATTCCGAACACCGGTAGGGTTTGCAGTCCCAACAACAAGAGGACCTGGATTCGAGGCTTCACCGACACGAAGAAAAGACAGAGATACAAGGAGGAACATAATCTTGTGAAGTCCAAGAAAGAGTGGTAGGCCAAGCATCGTATTTCTAGCCACCCCGGTTGGCCGTGATCGGGGTGCCTTGCGACCTAGTCAAGCAGTACGACGCTGTTTGGACAGAAGTGCTTCCAACCGCTCAGTTTGTTGTGCCATGGAGTTTTGCAACTCATGCTGCAAGGAAGCCTGCATACTGCCCATCATCTGCTGAAGCGATTCCGTTGTGGACATCTGTTCTTGAACTTTAGTGGCAAGTGTGCCTACCTGCTGCTTGAGTCCAGCCACCTGGTCTCCAGCATCCTGAAACCAACCTTCAAACTTTTTGCTCTGCGCGCGCAGTTCTTGCACATCAGCTTCAAGTTGGATTAATCTTTGTTGTGATGCTGTTTCCGTTTGCGCCTCTGCCATGTCCACATCTTGCTGCATCTCACGCACCTGAGTCTTCACCGCAGCCTCAAGATCAAGTTTGAGGCGTTGCTCCAAGTCGGCAAGCTTGGAGTCAGCTTGCTTTGATGATGAAGCTTCTTGCGTGACTGATGCTGGTGCAGAGCCTTTTGCTTCGAGCCAGGATTTCCAAGGATCGTTTGTATCCCAAGGATCTGATGGTCGCTGCTGCAAGTGTCGCATGGTACGAACGGAGGCCAGGACGTTGGCCTGCCCGGGCACAGGATGTTGCCTGGAGCGGGCATGCGTGATTGTGATGTCGTGAACACCCATACTGAAGATTGGGGCCGGAGGTTGCGACTCAGCTCCCACCTCCCAGAAGCGTCCATCCAGGGCACTGCGAACAGGACGAAGGGCACGTGCAGTCCAGCCTTTGCCTACTAGAAATGTTTGAATGGCTTGTTTAGTGGAGCCATGCGGGAATGGACCAACCTCAAACACCTCGGTGATTTTACAGGACACGAATGGCTGTCCAGGAAAGAGCTCACTACGCAGCTGTTGCTCATCCGGGGATTTTACTCGAAGACCATACTTGGCATGAAGCCTCGCAATACCTTGAACCTTGTCAAAGGTTCTTTTTCGATGCATGACTGAGTCAAAAGAGTCGTGAGCAAGCCAAATGACCGAGTAATCCGGATGTGGCCCTCTGCCGCTGTCCGCCCGGAGTTCGACATAGACCCCATCAGTCCCGGAAAGGTCGAGAATGGCTTTGGATGCGCTGGCAGGAACACGCAACAACACTGCAAAAGACGCGGCTCGCACAGGTGACTCAGGCTTCCCATCCGTTTTGAACCAACGCCAAGCAAACGCATCAAGGACCACCCCATCTACCTCCTCATCCACTGGAGCATGAAACTTTGGGCATGTGACGCCACAATTGACTGCTGAGCACTTCTGTAAACAGGGGTGGGCATGACACAAACAGCGCACAGGTCCCTTCACGAAGTCATCCCAAGTGCCTGTGAACTGGTCCCGGTAGACCTGTACTCGGAGCAAGCATGTTGCAACAGTCTTGGGCATCTGCCCGTCTTCAACCACCTTAGCCACATGCTCATCTCCAAGCTGGATAATAGAGCCGCAGATCAGGATAGGCTCATTGGTGCCCGCATAGATTGCTGGCCAGCGAAGTGCCTGGACATCGAGAGTGGTTTGCACTTCCGCGGGAACAGGCTGGACAGTCAGGAGCGCAAGAGCATCAACAGAGAGCGATTTGGAGTCATGCAGGAAAGGCATTGCCTGATCCAACGTAACCGCAATGACGCCCCTAGCCGCAGAACTGATGTTATCCAACCGAAGCTGCTCAAGTCCACAACGAGCTGGATCAACAAAGGCACCAGAAGGAATCACCAATTTGTCAGGAGCTAATGTCACAGATGTGTCTGGCTTTTGCTGCTTGTGGGTCTTCTGTGGCTTACTTGGTCTATCAACTGCTTTGTCACCGCGAGGCAGTTTGCCTTGGGACAAGATGTGTGCTTGAAGCTCCTCGTATGTAACCCACTGGAATTGACGACCCTGTTGATTGCCGAGCTCCTTCAGAGCACGCCATGGGTTTGGAAGCGACATGCACTTTGCAATAGCGGACAGTCCAAGCTTCTTTACAGCCAACGTGGCTCTTTCCTGCGCTTTTCTGCAGGGACTCCTTTGGGCTGCAAGTAATTCACCAACCAAGCATGCACAGTAGCATGATCCATGGCCCCTCTTCCAAAGAACACACCTCCAGCAAGACAAACGGGCATGGCTGCAGCAAGTTGAGCTTCCGAGGCATGAAATGCCTGGTTTAAATGCCATCTCAAGTTGGCCACTGCTATTGCACCACAGTGATCCCCGTGGGTTTGCTCAACAATGCTTAGCTGTTGCATGCCAAAAGGGCCTGTGCCAATGATATCATGCATGACCTGCAAAATCCATTCTGCCTGTCGGAAGAGCCGACATGGAATGCCATCATAGTAAGTTGCAGGCGGCCTAGCATGAACGTCATAAACAACCAACGCCCAATGCCCAGAGTGCGCAAAGAAGCCAGCAACTTGAGTTGAGCTAGACGTCAGCAGTTGAGCAACACTTTCCGCACCCAAGCTGGGATGCTGGAGCAACGCCGCAGAAAGCTTGCAAGGCTCAAGAAAGCAGAAATGGTGACTCTGCAATGCAAGACGGAGCTCAGGGGTGTCATGAGCAATGCGTTCCAAAGACAGATCGTCCAAGCCTGCCTCTGGTTTATTGGCACAAAAAGTCAAATCACCACCTGTTCTGGCTTGACCTGAGTATTCCTCTGCACGGCGCTCGCAGCGACTATCAGAGGAGATTTCCGCAAAGGGAACGACCATTGGAACTACACCGCCCAGTCAGTAGCACAGCTCAACTACCGGGAAGCCTGGGCCAGAGCTCTCAGGTTCGGTTTAGGGTTTAGGGTTTAGGGTACCCCAGAACCCTCAGGTTCGAGAGTTGGGCTCGCACCTGGCCAAGCTGCAGGTGCCATATGTGGGAGTTTCGAAAGTTGGTGCTTGTGGGGGCTTGCGTGGAAAAGCAATGTAGGTGTACGCATGTATCAACAGAATATGTATGTATGTACGCATCTACATCATTGAATTGGCTCTCTTTGAAATTGAGCTCGAGGCACGCGGAAACCAGCAATACGGCAGAAGTAGATATAGCTTCTGTGTTTGGTTGTTGTGGTGGTAAGGTTCATGGTTCAGGCTTTGCCATTTGTGGGTAGTAATTAGGCGAGGATGCAGGACCTGGTGCGGTGGAGCTTAAGGCCTGTACTCTGTACGCAAGACTTCCTGCAGAGCTGGGGACCTCTGGTGCCCGGCATCGATTGTTGAAGTTGCGAATTTCAGCCCAGGCTGGCTACCGACACCACATATCAATACCCCAACTACAAGTAAGTAGGAATAGGACGAATAAGTGCAGCAGCAATCATACTAGTGATCATATTACGGATTTTTGATAGCAACATTTAGGGTATCAGTTGTTGGACTAAGGTTGTTGTCTGAATAGAGTCACAGCCTCCTTAGAAGAGTCGACGTCTGTCGCTTCAGTTGCATGGTTGGACCTCTGAGGCTTAAGGGATCGGCGTGAGGAATTTTGCCAGCTCCTTCCGACTGGTTATTCTGACGATGATGACGACGACGATGATGATGATTGTTGTTCTTTTTATTTATGAGTGCTGGTGGAATTTGTAGCAGTAGTGCTACTGTCAGTATACCTAAACCCTAAACCCCAAACCCGGGTACCCAAACTAGGTGCTTTGGCTTGGACGATGTGGCTTGCAAGATCTTGATGGCCTCACGCTTCTGGAGGCCGCTGGGGGCCGGGCCACCCACTGGACTTATGGAGTGTATCGGTTTAGGGCGTAGGGTTTTCGATTGCCGTGCTAGTTTACAGTCATGTTCGTCCGATGATCATGTTGTGATCAAGCTGGGTCCTCGGATCAAAGACTTTGGCATTGCCTGGCAGGGACTGCGAGAGCTGTACCTGCCCTTCAATGACGTTGTGGATGTTGCATGGCCGAAATGGCTGGACCACCTCCAGGCGGCAGCGTGACAATGTCAGGAGGGTGCCAAAATCCCCCGCAAAACTTGCGAAGAGTGGGGTCGGGTTTGTCAAAGGCAGGAAATGCTTGGAATCCTGTCTGTATCATCCAGCAGCTTGCACCCCCAAAAACGCTCGGTTCCATAAAGATTGAACCCCTATTTAAACCCTAACCCTCAAACCCCTAAACCCTAAACCCTAAACCCCTAAACCCTAAACCCTAAACATAAGACTTGCTGGAGGTTTTGGACCTCGAGGGCAACGCTGTCGAAGATCCCGACGACTTAGCCGAGCTAGCCTCCGGCACTTAAGACGTCTGCTAAACACAGACCGCGGTTTAGGGTTCAGGGTTAAGGGTTGTTTAGGGTTTAGGGTTTAGGGATCTAAAACGTAGGTCCCCTAATTTGGGACCCTCACTATTACAGGGTACTGTATAGGAACCCCCTTAATAAGGGATCTACTTTTTGGATCCTTCCGGCGGTCTGGGAAGAAGTAATATTCATGGGGTTACAGGGCCAGGGTTTCTTAATCAGCTTCCTACAGTAGTTCGGTAGTTCTGTAGTTCTTAAAGATGTTGAGAGCTTCAGGGCTTTGGCAGGTTGCTTTGGTTTTGTTGGAGATGTTGGCTTCAAGACTAATCAACTTCCAAATTCTTAATTACTAATTACTAGTTACTAATGACTCGTTCTTAATTAATTATGAGTTACTAAATATTCCTATGAGTTACTAAATATGCTTGTTCATGGCAAGGGTTGGGCAGGAGTGAAGAGCTGAAGGTTTAGGGTGGTCGGGGTCAGGCTTTTAGGTTTTTGGCTTCGGGTGAAGGTCAGCGGTCGGTTTTGCGGGATTCCAGTTCTGTTTTGGGGCTTTGCGGTATTCTGAGGTGGCACCTTTGGGAGTTGGTGTAAAGCTTCACCCGTGGGCCAAACCCTAAACCCCAAACCTTTATAAACCCTAAACCCTCAAAGCGCCACGCAAGAAGAGTTGGTAGATTTTCTCTAGCCCAGCAGCTCTGAGCCAGGTTGAGGAAGTGCTATGCACTTCGAGACCTCACTATCCGGGGGAATCCAGCCACCTTTCTGCCGGGCTTCTCGAGGTGGGCTTTCCGAGTCTATTAACAGCTGGTTTAGGGCTTAGGGCTTACCCTTTACACCCTCTACCAGCTTTGGCGTTGAATGCTGGGATGGGGCTTAGAGGTGAAAATCCAAAGCTGTTGTGTATAGGATTCGAGATCGTGGACACAGCGCTGAGGTATAAAGAGCAGTTGTACTAGGTTCTTGATGTCAGTATCTGGCATGCTGCTGCAAACATGCTTTAGAATCCTTCAATGGCTTTCAAAAACTCAGAGAAGAATAGGACACCCCCCCCCCAAGCTTGGTGTACTTAGACCATGGGCCCAAAAAGACACCTGCTACATCCCAAGAATGCCAAGTCATATGAACGAGTATAAGCGCCTGACATTCTTCCGCAGGGCCTCTGAGCATAAGTATGCGGGTTAATAAATCTGCAAAAAACCTTTGCAATAGCCAGGATGCTCACTCAGGGCAGCCCAAGACCCTAAACCCCTAAACCCTAAACCCCTAAACCCTAAAGCCTGAAGCCCTAAACCCTAAACCCTAAACCCCTAAACCCTAAACCCTAAACCGTCAGGATCTAGGTGTTAGGACCCTAAACCCTCAACGCACCATCCTGAGCCCGATTCCCAAACCCACAGCCTTAACCCCGAAACCCATGTAAACCCCAAGCCCCACGGTTTAGGGTTTAGGGTTTAGGGTTTAGGGTTTAGGGAAATTTATAGCCCTTGTAATTTTTATGCTAGGATAGAATATACCCCCAACTGCCAAGACCCTACACAATTCAATCTCCCGAAACATTACACAACAAATTAGCCTTTATAGATCCCTCATAAACCACCCTTTTGTTCCTATTAAACCTTCTTAACCCTCCAAACCCTAGAAACCCCAAAACGCAAGGCCCTGGCCCTAAACCCAAATCCGAAGCCCTAAACCGCCTGCCCTAAGCCCTGTACCCAAAATCCCAAGCCCAAAACCCTAACTCCCAAACCCCGAACCCCCAAACCCCAATCCCTAAACCCTGCACCCCAAACCTTAAGCCCTACACCCTAAACCCTACGCCCTGAATCCTAAAACCTACGCCCTAAACCCTAAACCCGAAACCGTACACTCCGAACCCTAAACCCCACACCCTGCTTAGTTCCAGAGACTGTGAGAGGCGAACGTTCTTCGATCAACTGCCGAGCTTGGAGTTCTTGGACGATCTTCCGAGCCTTGTCTCCAAACTCAGATGTGGGGGGACCCTACTATAGTACCCTAAGTGGTAGGGTCTTTATTAGAAGGACCCCAAAATAAGGTACCCTCATTTTCGGAAACTCCCATGTAGAATTTACTAGTTAGGGTGGTGTAGGGTTAGGGTTTAGGGCTTAGGG
>CAJNDV010006136.1:14365-25362 GCA_905221635.1 Symbiodinium sp. CCMP2456 | reverse complement strand
CAGGGGGGTAGGCAAACCCTAAACCCTAAACCCTAAACCCTAAACCCTAAAAAATAACCCCTTAGTTAAGGGTTGCATGGTTAGCAGCTCCTCGGCCCTCTGTCGCGAGTGGAGTTTAGGGTTGAGGGTTGGCCCCCCGAAACCCTAAACCCAGAACCCGAAACAAACCCTAAACCCTAAACCCTACATAAACCCTAAACCAAAAATAAACCCTAAACCCTAAATACACCCTAAACCCTAAACCCTAAATAAACCCTAAGCCCCAAACCCTAAACCAAAAATAAACCCTAAACCCTAAATACACCCTAAACCCTAAACCCTAAATAAACCCTAAGCCCCAAACCCTAAGCCAAAAAATAAAACCCCAAACCCTAAACCCTAGACCCTTTTACGACTTGGTCTGCATGGCTGGAGGAGCCGAGGGTTCAAACAAACACTTCCCAGTTCGCACATCGTTAAATATGCCGATGCCGATGGAATACATAGGAGTTCCCTAGACCAGAACCCTAAACCCTAAACCCTAAACCCTAAACCCTAGACCTTTCTTTAAAAACTTTAGTATCTGACGATGGGGCCTACACGCTTCGAGGGTTTGTCTGGCTGCATGGCTGAAATGGTCACAAAGAAGACAGAGGTTCCTGCCATCTCTGATCTTCATGGTCTAGTGTTTAGGGTTTAGGGTTTAGCCAGTGGGTACACTGTTCGGGCTTGCTGCCCACAGGTGGGGTTTTCGCTCATCCTTGTGGGTCTCGACTTCTCTCAAAGCGTCCAGCCTCTTTTCCTTGCCGTTGTCTCTGCCGGTGCTGTCTTCCCCCCAACCCTTGTCGAGGTGATCGCAGGTAGCATCCTGTGGTCCGAAGTCCCAATACTATGTGGGTAGTTTTCTAAATTAGGGTCCCTTTTAGGGTCCTTTTTATAAGGGTGCCGTACTATATTGGGGACCTAAAAAGGGAGCCGAATTTAGAGAACTAGCCATATATCTGGCTGCCCGTTTAGCATGGCTGATTTGTATGGGGTTGTCGTGATGTCCTCTTTAAGTTGTCTGCAATTTGTAGTCTTACGCAGCTGGCCAAACATCACATGCCTCGCTTAAACTTCCTGAACCCTAAACCCGAAACCCTAAACCCTAAACCACTAACTACATTCTGCACCCAAGAGTTGTATCCGGGCAGGTCAATGCCCTCAACTGTCGCGGCGTGTCCGGGTCTCGGTTCTGGGGTTCAGGTTTAGGGTTTAGGATTGGAGGTTTGGCAGCTAAGCCCTAAACCCTGAACCCTGAACCCTAAACCCCAAACCCTGAACCCTAAACCCTAAACCCTAAACCCTGAACCCTAGTCTGGTTTCGAGGGTTCAGGGTTTAGGGATTAGCGGGGTCGCAGCAGGTCAGTCGCCAAGGGTTTGGGGTGAACAGGGGTTTGGGTTTTACCTATAGTCTCCATTGTGGTTCTCTTTTTTGGGTTTAACCAATATTCTACTAAGGATCCTATAAGGTACCCCAAAAAGGAACTACAATGGAGACTATAGGTAGGGCTTCGGATTCAGGGGTTAAGACGTGCGCGTTTCGGGTTTAGGGCAGGGTCTCCTTGTGGTATCGGAGGGTGCAAGTGGTAGTTTTCTTCTCTGCTAGGTGGAGGGAAGGGTTTGGGGGCGCAAGTTCAAGGGATCCGCATCTTTACGTCGTACATTTAAAGGGTTTAGGGTTTAGGGCTGAACCCTTCAAACATAGCTAGGCGCGACATGCAAGCCTGATGTAAAAGGGCTTAGGCTTAGGGTTCAGGGTTCAGGGTTTAGGACCTCTAGTAGGCTCAAGCACTCCTTCACCTGGTTGTCTGCAAACTGGGAGCAATGTCGCATCCAAGGCGTCGACTTCGACGAGAAGACGGAACTGCCGTCGGGTCCAATGAGGTCCCGCGATTCGAGAAACCGGCGGTCAAGAAGGACCACGCAAGGAAGATGGAACAACCCTCCAAAGCGCCCGAGGCTTAGGCAGTAGAGCCAGGCCGCGGTTTCAACTATGACTTTGCCATCGACAAAGATCAATGGATCCGGCACTTTTACCGTTGTGCAATGGCGGCGGAGGCAAAGCTGGCGGAAGAGCGAAAACAAGACAGTTCCAGCAACTACGCTTTCTGCGCCATCCCAATTCCTTGTGGTTCTGCACATTCTATTTCTAGTTCTGAAGATTGTCGCTACCTGCTTCATGCTTCTGTTTCTGTCCCTCCTCCGGTTGCATCCCTCGTTAAACGAGAAGGCCCTGTTGTTGAGCTGTGTTCGCTGGCACACAATCCAAACCCATGCTGAAAAAGGACCTCTAGTAGTACACGAATAGCAGTTTGAAGGTTTAGGATTTACACTGCCCTCCGACCTGCGCAATCTTCAACCCCGGGAGCCAGATCCGGCGCCCCCTCACCATGAATCTTTTGGTTCTAGGTCCCGAGGCCATTAAACCTGACGCACGTCACGCGGTTCTATGTCCCGATGCGATAAGTAGCACCAAACCCTACATCCCGAATGAAGGCATGCTCGATTCAGGGCTCTATGTGGCGACGTGCAGTGGAAAAGGTTTGTGCATCTGGGGATATTGTGGTTGGTCAATTTTTGGAGGTCGGCATAAGTAGTACCTAGTAGCACTATCCCCTTTTCGCCCATATAAACCAATGATACTCGAGTATAAATTGCGAAACCTTATTCTAGACATAAAGAGCGCCCCTGTCTTATCTGCCGTCGGCCAAGGACCGAGGTTGCCGGGTTTGAGGCGGTTTTGAGGGCCTTAGCCCTTTAGGGTTTAGGGTTTTAGGGCTTGCGGGTTTCGGATTTGGGCCTAGCCCTGAACCCTAAACCCTAAGCCCCAAGCCTTAAACCTTAAACCCTAAACCCTAAACCCTACGCCTCTAAGCCCTAAACCCTAAAACCCCAAACCCCAAACCGTTGTCCCAGTACCTAGCTTCGTCTCGAGACCTCGCCCTGGCATCGCCCGATATGCCAGCGGAGATCCCCGAACAGTGAAAGACGCCGGGCGACTGGGTTCTTGCTAAAGGATTTAATTAAAGCTACCCTAATGGGGATTTGTAGAAAATCTGGTTTCTGCAGGTGACCAGCCAAAAACCACCAGCAAACCCCAAGGACAACATGCAGAGAACACTTGGAAATCATGTGGAATCATCACAAGACCACCCGCCAAGAGCACTACGACCAGGAGACCACCAGCAGACCACCATGAGGAGACCACCAACAGACTTCTAAAAGACCGCCAGAAGACCAGGACCACCACCACAGCAAAAGACCACCAGGAAACACACCAAGAGATCACCGGAAGACCTCCACAAGACCACCGGGAGACCACCAAGAGCCCAGCAAGAGACCACCTAAAGGATCCGGACCAAAAACCCAAATGATCCGGAGCCCTTGAAACAACCCCTCAGCGAATCCTAGACCTAACACCCCCAGCTTGGAGAAATCCAGATTTGAGGCCTTTCCTTTTGGCCATCCATGAGGCATGAATCCTTTCGTTTCATATTGGGTCCGGGGGTTAGGGGGGTCTAGATTTACAAGGCTTCATGATCTAAGCTTACTTTCTTGGCTGCTCATGTCTTGAAAAAGGGGTTCGGGAAATCACGGTGTTCCGTAGTAGGGCTTGGGGGGGTGGGGTTCAGGGGTACGGATTTAGGAGCTGAGGTTTTGGGCTTTACGGAACCCGTGATGTAATGGTTCTGGTTTCTATAGGGTTTTTGTAAAGGTTCGACAAGGATCCAATATGTGGCCCTTAGGACTTTCGGCAGAGTTGGATTTTGGGTTAGGTCTTCGCATAATGATACGGTGGCTAGAAGGGGATAGTATGAATCTTGTTTCAGATTTCTCAAATGTCTATCTTAGTGAGAAAGTCGGATGACGGGTCTCTTTGTAGTTCAAGGAACATGCCTCCTCACAAAAAGGCCTTGCTTGTATTTTAAGAACGAGCATGCCTCTTTTTAGGAGGGTCGGGGGGCGGTTAACAGAGTAATAGAAGCCCGAAAATTACCAACAGGATGATTTGGGGTTCCTTCTGATAATCATACCATGACCTACCCCTTATCCTAATCATGAGGACCCTTAACTATTGGGCGTGCTGGCCCGCAGATCCAGCGGGCCGGTTCCGGCCGAAGTAATTCCTCTCCAAGCACGAGATTTATGCAGTTGAGTTTATGTGTGGTCTAAGGTATAGGCGTAGGGTTTAGGGATGAAGGTAAGGGTTTAGCCTAAACCCTTACCTTCACCTAAACCCTAAACCCTAAACCCTAAACCCTAAAGCCGGTTTAGGTTTGGAGTACAGGGTTCGGCCTGCCTGCACATCTTTTCAGGGGTGAGCCTGCGCATCCGCTTGGCCTTGGCTTTCGGCATCGCCCATTGAAGCTTGATTCAAAGCTCGAACCCTGAACCAAGTAACCTCCGAACCCTGCATTGAACTTGTCTGGAGTCTGGAACAGCAAGCCCTAAACCCCCAAATTTGTTCCTGCAAGAACCGGTTTGCCTAAACCCTAAACCCTAAACCCTAAATCAAGCTTCATAGCTGCCTCGCAAGACTCCTTCGGAAACCCAAAGCTCAAAAGAATCACTGCAGAGGCCATCCAAGGCAATGATGCCTTGGCAGAAGTCAAGCTGGTCGGCGTGATGCTCAGCCCCTAAACCCTAAACCCTAAACCCTAAACCCCTAAACCCTAAACCCTGAACCCTAAACCCTAAACCCTAAACCCTAAACCCTAGTGACGGCAACTTAGGGGTCTGGGTAGGTAACCTGTGTATATATACATATATATATATATACATATATACATATATATATATACACATATATATATATACATATATTATTATTATTGTTAAGATGTAGAGATATAGAGAGGTATGAATACACACACACACACGCATATATATATATATATGTACACACATACAAATACGTATATATGTATGCATGTGCAAGTAAGTACATAAGCAAGTAAGTAAGTAAGCATGAATGTATGTATGTATGTATGTATGTATGTATGTATGTATGACACCCGATCAGAACTAAATGATGAAGAAATATCTGGGCGAGGCTGTTCAGTCGATAAGATGAGAGAATCACCCTAAACCCTAAACCCTAAACCCTAGACCCTAAACCCTAAACCCTATTCTAACACTCGGGCCGGGGTCTTCTCCCAATGGGCCGGGTGCGTACTTGGAAGAGCCTTGAAAAGCCTAAGCCCAAGCCCCAATAAGTTCTGAGCAAAAGGGCCGTAGGGTTTAGGGTTTAGCATGTACTATAGAAGCCTTAATAATAATTACCTGTGCTATGCATAGAGGAAACGTGATTTAAAGCATCTTCCTTAATGTATGATTCGGTGTCTGGGGCTATACTACAGCAGGAGTCACAACAAGGATTCAACGGAAGACCTGGAACGGATGCTAACACAGGCACTCAGGACCTCTGATAAGACTGTTTGGTGTGTTAGGGCTTAAGGGGTTTAGGTTTAGTGTTTAAGGTTCTGGTTTTTGGCTGATGGTCATGTGTTTCAAGATTGAAAACCAGCAAGAGACACTAAGCACCCATGCCAGTTGCTTAGAGGCAGAGGGAAGGAGTCGGATTCTTCGTCTGAAGGGGTCTCCTTTAAAGGGATCTGCAAGACCTTCTCAGGACTCCCCAGGCGCCCTTGAATAGAGCCCCTTATGGTCTTTGGCTTAGGGATGTTTTGGGTTCAGGGTATAGTGGCTGCTTAGGTGTACCAGAGGCTAACTGTTGGTCCTCCCCTTGGAAATGGGGCATGATGAATGCTGCAGCTTCAGCAGGCCGAAGACAGTTTAGGGTTTAGGGTTCAGGGTTCAGGGTTTAGGTTTTTAGGGCTTAGGGTTCGGGGTTTAGGGTTTTAGTGTTTTAGGGTTTAGGGTTTAGGGTTCCATACAAGCCCAAAACCTTCAGAGCCGTTTAGCTACGCCCGCAAGGTCGGAGTGTCTCGTGAAACTCCAGGAAACCACAGCACTCGGAGTGCAACTGTTGACTTTAACCACCAGTCCCGCAAGCTTTATGGGTTTAGGGTTTAGGGTTTAGGGCATAGATCCCAAACCGTGAGTAGTCCCAGAACCTCAAGAGTGAGAGTAGTGCTGAAGACCCCCAGCATTGGAGGGCAGAGGCGTTGTTGGCTTAAGCTTTAAGGCGTTGCAGGCCATGTGGGGCTCTGTCAGCCAAAGCCTCTGACCTGTCACTTCTATCTCTACGTCATCCGGAGTCCTATAGGTGCCTCGCGCTCTCAGTGTGTTGCTGCTAACTCCTTGGAGGTTTTTGAAGCCCATAACCCTGAATCCCTAAGCCCCAAATCCCCAAACCCTAAACCCTTCCTTCACCTTCAAAGGAATTTTTAACCGAACCCTTAACGGAATCTGACCCTAAACCCTAAACCCTTAAACCCTAAACCCTGAACCCTAGACCCTGAACCCTAAAACCCTAAACCCTGAGCCCTGAACCCTAAACCAAGAACCCTAAACCCTAAAACCCTAAAACCCCTAAAACCCAAAACCCTAAACCCTAAAACCCTAAACCCTAAAACCTAAACCCTAAACCCTAAAACCCTAAACCCTAAAACACTAAACCCTTAGCCCTAAAACCCTAAAGCCCTAAAACCCAAAACCCCCAAAGCCCAAAGACCCTAAAGCCCTGCACCCCTTCACGTAAGGAACCCTTCGACAGAAGCCGGAGCCCACGCTCCCCCGAGGATCGGATCGCATCGAGGGGACCGTGAAGGAAGCCGCGGGCTTCTTCGCAGAGGCTCCGGTTTTAGGGTTTAGGGTTTAGGGTTTTAGGGTTTAGGATTTAGGGTTTAGGGTTTATGCGGGGGTTAGGGCTTCTTCGCAGAGGCTCCCGGGAGCTAGAGGTTTGGGGTTCATGGGGGGTTTATGGGGGTTTAAGGGGGTTTATGGGGGTTTATGGGGGTTTAAGGGGGTTTTAGGGTTTAGGGTTTAGGGGGTTGGGGTTTATGAGGTTTGGGTTTAAGGGGGTTTAAGGGGGTTTTAGGGTTTAGGGTTTAGGGGGTTGGGGTTTATGGCGGTTAGGGTTTACGGGGGTTTTAGGGTTTAGGGTTTAGGGGGATTAGGGTTTATGGGGGTTTGGGTTTCAGGGGGCTTTAGGGTTTAGGGTTTATGGGGGTTTTAGGGTCTAGGGTTTAGGGTTTAGGGTTGAGGCTTCAGGGTTTCGGGTGCAGGGGTGCAGGGTGTTTAGGGTTCAGGGTTTAGGCTGTACTGGGGCCTTCTAGATGAAGCTTTGTGGTTTGGAGGTTCTACAGGAGCTTTGCAAAAAGAGCTTGCCCGAAGGATGGGGGGGGGGGGAAGTGCAAGACGAGAAGTAGGGTTTCCAGGCCTCTAAATGGGGCTTTTGTTCCTTACTTTACTGACAACCTAAGTCCCCCACCAGAGCAGCGAAGGCATTCCTGCCAGGCCCGAAATATCATGGCCCCACAACCACGTTGTAGGCCTTGCCACAACCCCCTTGCCCCCACCATCTCTCAGCCGATGCCTCCTTCCAAGGACCTTACACAACCCGTATTTGGCTCTTATTCAGCGTTCATGACTTACATGATTTGGGGTGTAGGGTCCAGGGTTTGTGACGCCTTTCTAGGACGCTTGCAGTAGTAGAGTCCGTAGTTGCCGAGTCCTGAACAGGAGGACAGATCCAAGCAGTCGGGTGCCCAGCGGCCATTTGCTGACCACGACCCTCTGGCTACAGAGCCGGCGGGTTATGTAGATTCATGTATGGGCCTGAAAAATTAAACGTTAGTACTCCTTCGGGTTGCTAAATATGAACATGCCAAGATCTACACCAGCACCAATTCTGTGCTTTTGGGGTGTAGAGGCGACAGTATAGTATAGGATTTATAGATCACCGGACTTCAGCGTTGTCTGTTTCCCCGCAGCCCTACGTGTAAACCAAGAGTCCTAGATGCAAATCTCGAGGTCAACCCTAGAAATGGCGAGTTTGGGTTACAGGTAAGGGCATATACTAAAAGCTTCCCTAAACCCTAAGCCCAAAACTCCAAGCCCCGAACCTCTAAACCGCTAAGCCCTAAACCCTAAACCCTGCGCTCTAAAGCCTCTGAAAGCTACCCCCAAAACCCTAAGCCAACCCTAAAACCCTAAAGCCCTAAAACCCTAAAGCCCTAAACCCTACAACCCTACAACCCTAAACCCTACAACCCTAAACCCTACAACCCTAAACCCTAAAGCCCTAAAACCCTACAGCCCTAAACCCTAGAACCCTAAACCCTAGAACGTTAAACCCTAGAACCCAGCTGGGGAACCCTAAACCCTCGGAGCTTCTGATGCTGTGACACAGAGGCCTGACTAGTTGATAATACTAGGGTTTAGGGTTTAGGGGTTTTGGGGTTCAGGGTTGAAGGTTTAGGGTTCAGGGTTTAGGGTTTAGGGTTTAGGGCTCCGAAAGATTGCCTGATGCAATTAGAGGCTAGGCGGCTAGAGGACCCCAGTTTGATTGCGGAGGCCTTTAAATCATGTAACCCGATACTTGAGAACCTCCTATCCTCGGCTTGTTCATGAGGGGTTCTACATTAGGGTTTAGGGTTTAGGGTTTAGGGTTTAGGGTTTAGGGTTTAGGGTTTGGGAGTCCAGGAGTCTTGCTGGGCTTTCGGTGTTGTGCAGAACGTTTGAAACCGAAATATTTCGCGCCAGTCGCCGTAAACCCTAAGCCCCTGAAACGAAAAAACCAAAGGTGTTGGACCTGCTGTGCTTGTGTAGGCCTCCGATGCGGTAGCGCGGTAGCCGAAAGAATTCTCTTTGTAGTGGAAACAGTTTAAACTTGACATCCTAAGCTCTAAAGCCTACACCCTCAACCGTAAGCCTTGAACCTTGATCCTAACCTAAATCCTAAGCCCTAAACCCTAAACCCTAAACCCTAAACCCTAAACCCTAAACCCTAAACCCTAACCCTAAACCCTAACCTCACAGTTTTTGCCAGCCGAGGCCTTCCATCTTCTCCGTGATCCGCGCAGTCGTTTCCCTAGCTTTAGGGGTAAGGGTGTAGGAGTCCAGGGTTTAGGGCCGTTTTGGGTTTAAGGTTTTGGGTTTAGGGCCGCTTTGGGTTTAAGGTTTAGGGTGTAGGGCCGCTTAGGGTTTAGGGTTTAGGGTTTAGGGTTTAGGGTTTAGGGTTTAGGGTTTAGGGTTTAGGGTTTAGGGTTTAGGGTTTAGGGTTTGCGGGGCTCCGAGTTCTGTGGTGTGGGGTTTCGGGTACCCTGAAATGGTCCTTCACAGGTTCTATCTATACTATAAAGTTCGTTCAAGGGTTTAGGGTTTGGGGTGTACAGGGGTGGAGCTTCGGGGCCGAAAGAAAGGGTTTCTAAACAGGGCTCTTTAAGGGTTGGGTGTTCATACGAGTTGCGAAGCTGCAGGGTATTTACATTCAGATTCACTGTGAGGGGGCCCGTAAAGACCTACATGTGCAGGGCTCCTTATCACGATTCCTTTTTTATGTCCCCAGTGCAGTTTAGTAAGGCGTGTGTGTTGCGGTTCAGGCATTGGATGGCTCCCATCGTTACTCAACCGTAAACCCGAGCTGCTCCCGACTGCGACTGTTGCCACCACCATGTGGATTGCTTTGGGTTTGTGCCTTAGCTCTGACATGATTGACATGACTCGCCCAGTTGGTGAACCTGTTCTCTTCCGATGAGGATGCCCATTTAGGCGCGCCGAATAATTCGGACGTGCTTGGAGCCCTAAATACCACAGGGGGCTTGGTCATTTCATCAAGACTCCTACGCTGAGGCCTTATAAACAACATTTTGAACAAGACCGCCCTGAAGCCGAAACCTCGCTATAAGCCCAAAACCCAAACTTGACACACCCTAGAAAGCCCTGAACCGCATAGGAACTAAAAAGCAAAGGGCTTATGCGCCTGTGATATCACTATTCCGAATGGGGTTCGGGTTGAGGGTCCAGTAGAGGGGGTTGAAAAGCGCAGAACCACGAGCTCGGGGCCTTGTTCCAGGGTTTTCCCATGCTTTGTTCATACAAATATCAACCCCGACACCCTGGCCCTAAAACCCTAAACCCCTAAACGGCGGAATTTGAGATTAAAGCCCCAGTTCCTGATGTCTTGGATTGGTAGAGGCTGAGCCGCTCCTGTGACCTGCAGCCATTGCCTGTTTTGCGGCTATGACTTGCTGTGCTAATATAGGCGCTTAAATAATTGCCACTACTTTTTTCGGCGTTCCTTATTATAGTTATAGTAAATGTACGCAGGAGCCTATTCTAATCATTAAGGCCCAATACGTTAAGTATTTTAAATGCTGCGCCTCGGTGGGTCGTATTTCGATTGCAAGGGGTCGTATTTCGATTGCAAGGCGTTGCGCTGGACATGGGGCACCAGTTGTTGTAGTGTTGCTATCACTGCGAGCAGAAGCTCTCGTGTTTTTACTTTTTTACGGCCGGTGCAAGCAAGACTGCTGATTGCACTAGCAAGAGTGTGAGCAGTATTGTTTGCAAGGGTTGCAAAACAAACAGTAGGACCAATAGTCCGTTAATCAGGATCATGCTACCAGTAGTTGCAACAATTACAAATGTAAGGCCCGGCTGTTGCAAAGATTCGAACGTTGATCACCATGCCCAGCGAAGCTTTCAACGGGAACTACGCTCCTGACCGCACCCATAGGCTGAGCCCCGGTCCCCAGCAACTTTGGAACACTCTCGCAAAAGCATGTGTAGCACTTACGAACCCTGCAAAGTGCCGAGCGCCAACAACCAAAAGCCCTAAGCCCGAAACCCCGTAGAGCCCTAAAGCCCCAAAACCTAAACCCTAAACCCCTAAACACCGAAACCACAAGCCCTAAACCCTAAACCCTTCAACTGCCTCTCAAAGAAAGAGCCCAGTTCCGAACGCCAGGTCTTTATGGAGCCTTCGGCTACGACCTGGCCTTCCAGTTCGAGCAGGCAGCGCCCTCTGGACTTCTCATGTCATGTAAGAGTTTAGGGTTTAGGGTTTA